>PVIC010008956.1:0-46822 GCA_004025085.1 Thryonomys swinderianus | reverse complement strand
TCCCATAAAAAGAAAGACTAACTTGGTTCCAAAATTAAGATAAAAAGGCCAGTAATTATAGAACAGTCAGATAGGTCTCCAGATGAATAGAATTCTGCTCAGAAAGACGGTGTTTGGAATCTGGCCATCCGTTCACATATCTTTCCTGAAAGTACAAAGGCCTGGCCTCCGTCATTCCCAGCCCCTTGTCTAAAATTACAGGTTTTGAACGTAGCTGTCCTGAGCATGGCTTCTCTCCACAGACATGGCTTGGGTTTTTGTTTGTTTGTTTGTTCTGGCTTTAAAGATCATGAGATTTTATTTTATTCAAAGTATTTCTTTAGTTGGACTGACTTTTCTCAGTATATATTTTAGTTTAGTTTATTAACAATCTGTTCACTTTAGATGTGTTCCCTGGAACCCAGACCAAGGGCCAGACCTCATCCTAGGCAAACAGGACCAGGCCTCTGGCTCCAAGGTTTCCAAGAACCTTGAAACTATTTTGAGATTTTGGAATGAATAAACGCTCATGAGAAGTGATCTTAAACTAGATTACCTGGAGATTTTAGGTGTGCGCCACTTACAAAACCTGCTCCCTGCTTTGCATCTAAGGAAGAAACACTTCTCCATCTGGACCGGAAAGTCCACAGCCCGCCTGAGACAGCCCCGCGCAGCCCCGGCACTGCCTAATGGCTCCTTGGGGAGGAGACCTCAGGGTCTTTCCACCCTACCCAGCAGCTCCTCGGGTCACAGAACCACCCGGAGCTGGGCCCCGGGAGCTCTCCATGGTACCAGAAGTTGCAGGGAGCTGGGGCAGAAGGGCTCACCTGCCACACAGCGCACAGCTGCCCAGCCTGGCCACACTTGGCATGGAAGAAACCCATGACAGCTGGAAGTCCGATGAGATAGGAACTCTGTCCTCCTTGCCCTCTGGTTAGCAGATGCCCAAGAAGGGCTGACTTCGGCAGGCACCAGCCCAGCGCCCCCGTGCACTCACCTTAGTGGGAAGCCCGTTGACAGGTGCCCAATCGCTTCATGGGTAAGTGTGCAGCTGGATCTGTCTGCCTCGTGCCCCTGTTCTCTGATCCTCAAGGCACTGTTTGCTTTAAGCACAGTGCCGGAGTTGTATTTTGGCTTAGTGGTTTTCTGTCAGGATTGGATCTGTTTTGGCTTTGACAGGGAAAATGATATGTTTCTTCTGCACAGAAAAACATAAACCAAATAATGCCAGTTCTAGGCTCCCTCTACAAAGCAGGACTGTGCTTCAGGGTATGACAGAACAGGAGAGGGAGCTGGCATGGGAAGGGGTCAGCCGGGGAGGTACTGAGAGGGCTGCTTGGGGCTCGGCCCAGCCCGGATCTCCTGCAGGGGCCCAGTAAATACTCCTCAGGACTGTCTTCTTTGGGGGACAAAAGGGTGTGCCCCTCCTGGTGATCCCACACGTGATGCTGCAGGTGCGAGTACAGAGTGGGCTCTATGGGCGCTGTGCCCAGGTACACACAGGAGCAAGATTGCACCTCACAGAAGCACAGGGAGCTTTGAAGAATTGCGGGGTGGTGAGCAAAAGCTGCCCCGTGTAGATATGGCTTCGTTTGGGCCCAGTTCTTACTTACAAACACCGTGCTTGGACCTGTCACTGACCGTTCACAGCTGCTTCTGAAATTGTTATCCCATCATGACCTATCAGGCGGGTGGGGAAATGTGGAAAGTTTGAGACTAGCTAAGGGAGGCTGGCTTCACAGTCTATACACGAGCTTTCTCCAGGCTCTTGGCTATGATCAGTGACCACTAGACTCTGCCTTCAGGGGTTCTGTTGCAATTAATACCACTTTATTTAGAAAGCCATTCCTGAGCCCAATGCTATGCACGAATGGTTCCTGAAAAGCACAGTTATCATTTATTTGGCTAATTATGCCTAACTAGGTAGCTACAATGCATAATAAGAATCCAATGAGCATTTTGCCACAGAGGGGGATTAATTGAATAATTAATAGCGTTCTCTACTTAGCATGAATAATTAAGCAGTCGAAAGGAAGTACAAGGCAGAATTCCATTACAGCAAGAACTTCCAGGCCAACAGCAATGGTGTATTAAAAGCAAAATTCAATACAACCAAATTGTAGGCTATGCAAAGTATGGGGCCATTGAAGAGAGCTTATTGTGAAAAGTTTTGACCCTGAACTGCTATGGGTGGATTTTCCAATACTGACAAGTACGGAAACATTTTGTGGTTGCTTGTTTCTTGTCTAGGCCCCAAAGGCACACTATCCAAGAGCAAATCAGTGGCTTGCTCACTCCAGGGCATTGGCATAGGAGGGATGCCTCGCTGTTGGCTGATTTATCACACGTATTTCTGGAGATTATTGCACTGGTTTAGATGCAAATGGGACATTTTAAATGCAAAATACACTGGATTCCTCTATCATGAGCATTGCTCCCTCTACAGATTGCTCTTCACAGCATAGAATCCAAAATTCCACCTACAAGAAACTGTTGCTTTATCTACACTGTGATTGTAGGTTCCTGCACTGTGTGTAGCCTCACTGGCGAGCACCTGAGACTTTGATGTACGGTCTCAGGGTCCCTGGGGAGCAGCCACATCTGTCCCCCTGCCTGAGCCTTTTTCCTGCAAAGACTGTGCACTGCTCACAGCTACAAGAGTTCTTGTGGACTGAACACCAGGCGAGTTCTGTGGCTGACTCATGAAATAAAAGTCACGGTTTCCTCATTGATCACCTGTGGAGAGTTAATTAGAATAGTTCCTTGATTAGAAGACACACTGTGCACCATTCGAACACGGCTTATACCCAGATGCATCTTAATGTTTGATGTGAATATTTACCGTGCTATATCGTCCAGGGCGGCTGGGGGTCAGTCCCACCAGAGTTCAGGACACATGGAGCACAAGTCGCTGGATTGCAGGGAGTCTTGAAACAAAGTAGACTCCTGCTGTGCCTCCTCCCTGCAGCCCTCTGGCTGTGGTGGAAGCTTCTGAGGCCCCCGCAGTGGGCCTTTGTCTTCCTCTCCTCTCCTCTCTTCTTCCCTCTCCTCCCCTGAACGACCAGCTCCGCTGTGCCTGGGACTAACGCGGGCCTTGGCTGCTGGGCCACAGGGACGAACACTACGGAGTCCGTTCCAGGAAGCCCCGGAGTCCCTGAAATCCCCTCCCCCACTCTGTTGTCCACGAGAAGAGTACCCGTCTTCCACGCCAGCCACGGGGCTTTCTCAGTCCACCCTCCCACGGCCAGGGAAGGTCTTGAGGGTGCCTGCCTTCTTCTCTCGTCAGTCCTGCTCTGGGCTCGTGGAACAGATAAATATTCTAATGGAGAAAGATAAATAAACAAGGCTTCATATCAGACAAATGAATGAATACACCAAATAATTAGAGGTTGTAACAAAGGCTGAGTGATGAGGAAGTAGGTAATTAAGGAGGCCCCTCTGGAGTGTGGTAGAGAAATCTGCTGGAGGCAGTAGGCACACGGGAGGACCGTGAGAGGGGCCGGGAGGGCAGGGTCCTCGGGGACACTTGGTCCAGGGACAGGTGTGGGGGTAGGGAGAGGATGGTGGGAACCAGCTCATGCTCAACCCCAGGCACGAGACAAAGTTTTTGGATTGTATTTGTAGAGAAATAGGAAATCGTTGAAGGATTTTAGTCCTTCCACGAGCTACATGATATAAAACCTTTCATTTCCCCTCCAGGGCCAGCGTTTCTGTTGCCAATTTAGAATCTCCGGTCGAAGTCAGAGTCTGCTACCTACCTCATAAGCCCTGAAGTATTAAGTTTCCCTTTTTCCTCCTTTATAGCTTCAAAAAGAGAAATCCTTAGCAACGTGTTCTGGGCCTTAGCAACAGCCCCTAGACTCATGTATGGCCCTAGGCTCTGTGGCTTCCACCGACTGAGAACCTGTCTGTGTGTCCCGAGACCCGGAGGAGGGCGTGGCTCCCTTCCCCACGAGACCATCACTCTCTTGCCTCTCTGATGAATGCTCGTGGGTCAGTCTGGTTGCATGTCTCTCTGCACTTTCTAGACTCCTGATCTCCCAGGTGACGTGGGCCTTAACCATCGCTCACCCACTGAGCATGGCCCCACGTCTCCCCCTGCCCAGGGAGCATGCCAGCCCTGCCTTGCTTCGGTGCCACCTTTGGGCGGACCCGCTGGCCTGGCCAGGAGCAACTGAAGACCAGGTATGAGCAGACACTGGCTCTGTTTTCTCTCGCACACAGTGCCACCGGCGCCTCCTCAGAGTGCCTGGCTCGGAGGCCCCCAGAGGATTTTCTGAAAGACCCGGGTCTCATCTCATGGAAAAAGCTAACAAGCATCTTAACAAGGTTCTGTGCGTGTGGTTTTAGCTCCACATCACTGACACTGGACTTTGGGCTCGTGCCTGTGACACGCCGGTCACGCTGGTAGTGCAAGCCTGAAGCACTTGCCCCGAGGGACAGGAAAGTCCACCTGCTGCCTGACAGCGCGGCCTCTGCCCCGGGGAGCAGCCTGGGGCTGAGACGAAAAAGTCCCCTTTGTGTCCTCCAGCGAGGGTTTCCTCACTCCGTGGCACTGAGGAGAGACCAGTGACCCGGTGCGGGACCTGAGGACACTTACCTGACGGAATCTTAGAGGATTCGGGGCCGAGGCAGTGCCCCTGTGTGACCCCATCACACAGGGTGCCCCTCTGAAGGGAGTCGGCGCCCCAGCTCAGCCACAGTCACAGTCATCTGTCCAGCCTCAGTGACGCACTGTGATTCCGGACGGACCTCGAGTTCTAGCGCTTCTGTCTGCCGGAAACTGTCCCGTTCTGCAGGAACCAGGCCCCAGAGGGGGAATGGCTCTCTAAGGAAAGCCGGGCGCCGCCCCTGGAGGAGGATGAACAAGACGGCAGCACAGATGCACACTGGACAGTGAGACGACAGCCAGAGGCAGTCTGGGGCCAGCTACGCTCTTACTGTGCCCCTCCTACACGCCGGGCGTAGGCAACCGCGGAGCGCAAATATCCTCTCATCCTGAACCTTCCAGGCCACTCCCTCCCGGACATTTCCTTCACTTTAAGAGATGGAAACACTGTGACTAGCGGGAGGAAGAAGAGATAACTTCACAGAGCCTGGCGTCCTCCTTCGTCTCAAGCAACTGAAGGATGATTCTACATCCAGAGCAGAAAGAACAGCAACTGCTCTCCAGGGATACGCTGGGTCTGGGGTGACGGCACCGCGCACGTCCGGCCCTCCCGCAGGGACCCTCCGGCTAGTCCAGCGCGGGGCCTTTTCCTCCGTTTGCTCTCAGATTCCCAGGTCAGTTCTTCTGAACTCCAGCGCCGCTGGGCCATAAATCATCAGGTCATTGGAGATCCTTCCGTCGGAGTCTCAGCTCTCTGGACTGTGAACTGGGAGCCCTTCGCAGGCTCTGCTCCACGGAGCTGTGCGTCCTGGCGGCCAACGACTGTGAGCAGGACTAGGGCAATGAAGTTAATCCGGGCAAAACCCTCGCTGACCCCGGCAAGCGGCTCGCGTGTCCACCCTGCTGACGCCCAGCGCTGCCCTCCTGAGAAATCAAAGTCAGCACCCACAGACGCAGGAGGCTACTACAGACTGTCTCTGCCTTCTTAAAGACACAATTACTTGGTCTGCTTCCTAAAATGGTCCAAAGTCTTTCAAGATTTAAAAGAAAATAACCTGTATATTCCAATAGCAAACCACAATCATTTTCTTAGCAAAAATTTAAGAATCTTTTCTGAAAGAAAAAATAAAAAGCATTGCTTTAGCTGTACTTCGCCAGTCTCCGACCTAGATTCGGGGCAGTGGTGCCCTCTGGCTGTTCTGTGTGGTGCCCGTGCCTGAACTGAGCCACGTTCTCAGGAGCAGTACAGGTGACTCATGATACGTCATATGCCAGCCAAGAGTGTCCCATGCAAGGCAGGCAAACTCGTGAAGTTAAACCACGGGGGTGATTTCCAAGAATCTCAAGTCTAAATTTCACTTGGCCCTTTAACGAGATGACATTTAGGGCCGGCGTCCTGGGTCTTTACAAAGGGACCTGTGTCTTCAGGAATGGCTGTGGGTCTCCCAAGTGGCCAGTCTGCACTGAGACGCTTGCAAGTCACGTCCCGAGGACGACTGGACCCAGAGTTCTTCATCGCTGTCCGATTTCACACCCGAGCGGGTCCAGGCAGAGACGTGCCTCCCGTCTCCCCTGACAAATTCTACGGATGAATTATTCTCCCTGTTATACTGACTGTCATGGAGAAATGACAAGAGAAGAGAGCCCGAAGAGAAGCCGGAACAGGGTCCCCCAGCAAAGGCTGCTCTTCCTGAAGGCCGCGCCCACTGGAGAGGAGCGCGCACTGCCTAGGTCTCACTGCGGGGCGGCGGCCTCCACCAGGTAGGAAAGGGAGACGGCTTCGCCCGGCAACACGGTCCTGACGCCACTTGTGACAGCGTTTAAATCCACGGTGTTTCACAGAGAAAGCTACTTGTCAAATCTAAAAATCTGTCAAATCCCAGCTGGACTCGGAATGCCATACGGAATAATAATAAAGTGAATGTGTTTGCTGGAAATTTCTGTTTTCAGCGTACGACTCTACAGAGGGCAGCTGTAAACAAAGACAGCCGAGGGGCCGTCTGCGAACTTGTCAGGTCACTGCGTCTGCCAAATGGATGATTTACTCCTGATATGTTATAGAATCACAAGGATGGGATTTGTTTGTTGGAGGTTTTATTTTCTAGTGTGATTTTGAAAGCAACATTTTTAAGTGAAAAGTATTGTAATATCCTGAATGCGATGAAGCAAAAATGTGTAAGGTGAACGTCTATCAAAACTTCACTGTACAGGCGATCTGGGTAACAAGGACCATTTCAGACGGGATTTTCCACTCTGTCTAGAAGTGATAGACACTTGCCCTATTTAACAGGACAGGCGAGTGAAGCCCTTGGGTGATGATGGCCGTGAAGGGCTCTGGTCTCCTTCTGTGAGGAGATGCTTTGTCCTTCCCATCAGGTCAAATAGTTCTTGTCTGATGGGCTAAATGTGTAACAGAGTCACAGGGGCAGCGCCCCCTAGCGTTTCATCCCTGTGCGGATGTGAGTCTGCTCAGGAGTCAGACTGAACCGGGAGAGCTGTTGTTGGCTTTGTCCGATAGTCACACTGTCGAGCCTTATTTCAGTCACATGTCATCACATGAAACTCCTAAATCCGAGCTCTTTTGCACTGGTTGCAAAATAGAGAAAACAATCATCCCTGTCTCACAGCATCATGGCCAGGATTCTTTGGTTTTGTTAGCACTATTGGAGGCGCATTGCATGAATTTCTCTGCCAGGAACAGCTAGGCATTCTGCATAAAATAGAGAAATGTGTGTTTCAAGCCATGTTAATGAGCTGGCAGGGGGAAAGTCATCTTGAGCCAGAGACTAAATCAAAGGGAGAGTGGGACCCCAAGAGGTGAACGAGGCAGGGAGGTGAGCTTCAGGGTGTGTGTGTGTGTGTGTGTGTGTGTGTGTGTGTGTTACGGCTTATATCTAGATACCCCCACACACACAGCCTCATCCACTCATAGGTAGAGCTTTTGGGAGGTGACTGAGTTCATGTGTGCGCCATTCTGATTGGTTTAGCAATTCCGGATGTGGATGATGGATTTACCTGAGAGGGAGGTGCCACCCTGGGTGTGAGTGGCACCAGCCAGTAGGCTTGTAGCCTGGATGGGATAAAAAGGGAAAGAAGGAGGGCTCCCTGCCTTCAGTCCGCCCTGCAATGAACGTTTCTCCTCTGGGATTCCCCCTGGCGTGCCACCCTGCTTTGGAGCCAGCTGACCATGAACTGAAAGCTGTGCAAGCTATGATCAAAACAGACCTCTCCTCCTTTGGCTGAGTGCCAGGTATCTTGTCCCAGCGATGAGGAAGTGAGTAAGACACTGTGTGTGTGTGTTGGGGGCGCTGTGTTTGGGGGGAGATAACAGGCTTACAAGTACTGTATAGACATCGTCAAAGCTCCAGACTTCTGCAGAGCAGATGGAGGAGTATAAGGGTGAGTTCAGGCACCCCAAGGGCTAAATCTGCAATGCAGAGGTGAATCAGAAATACATCTGTCCCAGGAAAAAATGTTTGTTTCTCTCGAATGCTGGCATGCTCCTATATTTCATATCCAAAGCATAAACCTTACATGTTTGTAGTCTGATTTCAAACTACTGAGTTGGTTCAACACACTTCCAATTAGGAATTGAAATTCAGGTGACCCGGGTCTAAGAAGGAATTCACCAAGTGGCAGGTACAAAGATAGAACACTTCAATACGGAAGCTACTTCAATCTGGTCTTCACAGAACTGCCACAAACAAAGATCTGAGTGGTGTGAACTGATTTTAGAACAATCAGGATGTGTATATAAACATAGACACAAAACAATGGTACAGGAAGAGTCATAGAAACTCTATGCATATCAAACCCAGGAAGATTTTACACTGATAACAGGTACAGAGTATGACATACATATTTTTATACGATGAAACAAAGAGAAGGGTTTACATTGTGTGGAGGGCGTTTGACCTTCTGTGTTCACCTGTTGATGTGCACATTGAAAATGTGTTTGTGCTGATACTTTGATCACCAGTCTCACCTCCCCCTACCTGTTTCTAACACCTCTCTGAAGTGGGAAGCCTGCTCTCATAATACACACAATATGTACTTCTCATCCTGCTACACATACAAAATCAATTTGGAATTTCTATTCTATTTCCCTGCAAAAAACAAACGTAGGTACAAGATTCAGTGCAAGACTTAGGTGAAAACGTTAGGATTCCGCTGTGCAGTTTTTACCATCCAAATTTCCTAGGCTACTTCCGTTTTTGATCTCTCTCTTTAGCAAGATGCTGTTGTTGGTACAAATTCCCCAATGTTTTGTGTGATTGTAAGCTGTGTATATACCGTACCTATAAAGTTTACTGAATAATGCCAAAAAAAAGATGCTGTTATTCATCTGTATTACTAGTAGATTTGATCCACTATATTTCACTTTTACATTCCCTCTAAAGCTGGGTAGATCATGATTCTTTGTTTTTGAACTATGTGAAACGTTGCTGTTATGGTTTATCTCTAGAAGTTCCCCTAAAGGCACATGTAACCACAGGCAGGACCTTCGGAAGGTGATTGGGTGACAGGGACTTACGGCTGACTCGGTTTGGAAGTGGGTGGGGCCTTCTGGAAAGGAGGGTCACTGGCGGTGTGACCCAGAAGTTTATCTCTCCCTTCTCAGCCTCTCCCTTGCTATCTGCTTCCTGTCTGCCATGCAGTGTGTGGCACTCCTACCCTGCGCCCTCTGCCACGTCCTTCTGCCTAGGAACAGAAACTTGGACTGTGAACTGAAATGTGAGCTGAAATAAACCTTTCTCTCTTGACATAGCAGGAATTGAGAATTTTGTCCCAGAGAGGAGGAAAGGGACGAAGATAATTGTGGTAAACACATTAAAAAAAAAAAAACCCACAGACAAGATAAGATTGCCTGTAATCACCATTTTATTTGACATTCTATTTGAGGTCTTGGTTCACATAGTAAAGTCAGAAAAGGAAGTGAAATATATAAGGTGATACAAGAGAAGAAATTCTCACTGCTTGAAAATGATATTATTGCTTACTGAGAGAATTCAAAAGAACCTACTGATATACTTTTATACTTCATGTGCAATAGGATTCCTGGCATAAATCGATATAAAAACAAACTACATGTGTATACCTTGATTAAAAACATAAAATACAAGCCAGGTGTGGTGGCTCACGCCTATAACCCCAGCACTCAGGAGGCAGAGGCAGGAGGATTGCTGAGTTCAAGGCTTGCCCTGGCTACATAGTGAGCTCAGTCCAGCCTGAACTACAAAGCGAGACCCTGTCTCAAAAAAAAAACAAAAACAAACAACCCCCCCAAAATATAGTAGAAATTACCATTTAGAACTATTAAAATATAACCTATATAGAAATAATGTGAAAGAACTTTTTGCCCCATTTATCCCTTATTTCATCTCAATAAAACATCATTGAGAGATCATAAAATTAATCTAGAAGTTGCTATTTAATTTATACTTAATATCATAAATGGATCAGTTTTCCCCTAATGTAATCCACAAGTTTAATGCATTCCAAAGAAAATCCCAAGTTTTCTTTCAATTTTGACTTCCTTGATGAGAGATGATTCTAAAAGGGAGATTAGACAGGTTATAGATATTCCTGATAGAGAACTTCGGTCTATGACCCTGAAGACTGGTGGTATTTGCACAGTAAAAATCACAGACAAGGGCCAAACACCGAGCCAGGAACAACACGCACACGCGTGTGGACAGCGGAGCTGGGCAGAGCTGGCTTTGTGGACCAATAGGAAAATAATGGCCTTTTCAATAAAGGAGCAGTGTTGGGTGATTATCCACAAGGAAAAATGTAAATTGAATCTTATTTTTCATCAGACAGGAAAAGACTGAGTAGATTAAAAACTTAAAAGCAAAAGGCAAAACCATAAATCTAAACAAGGCAAGAGGAGACTTTTGTCATAGCCTAAAGGGAAGCAAGCAGTTCTTAACATCAGAAAAAATAGCCTACTTTTAAAAGGAAAATATTCGTAATTGGACTATAATAAAATTATGAACTATTGTAGCAAAAAGAAGAAAAATGAACACCAAAACTAAAAAAGCTATTTGAGATTTATATAACCAAGAAGGGGTTAGTGTCATGGTTAAAAACATCCCACATTCCCCCAGGAAACAAATAATCATCCCAAGAAATGGACCCTAATTGTGAGCAGACTCGTCAGAGAACAAATGATAATCAACCACTTTAGCAATCAAGAAATGAAAATTGCAGCACCAAGGTGCCATCTCAGAGCTACCTGATTGGCGAAAGTGGTAAAGTCTGATGATGATCAAACACAGTGCAGGGTCTGCTTGTAGGAGTGTCAGCCACCCTGGAAAGCAGGGCCCCGTGCGCTCAGTGGAAACCGCGGCCCCGGCCGGGCCGAGACCGAAGGAGGTCTGTGTCAGAGGCCGCGTCCGAGAACAGAGTTAAGCTGAATTGGGATGTGATGTTCATGTCCAGCGCCACACGAGGAATGTAAACAGTAGGCACTGAAAACGTGCTGAAAGATGAGAAAAGCAAGGCGATCGAGAGATGAGTGGACGGGAGAGAGGGAGGGAAGAGAGGCAAAACGGAAACTGAAATGTGTCGTGTACACAGACCAACTTCCCACAGGGAATGTACATTATGCACTGCTAACAAAATAAAATTTAGAAAAAGGAAAACAATGATTCAATGAAACCAAAAGGGAGGTATCTAGCAAAAAAATATAACGAGAAGTAACGTGAACGAGAGGTACCGACAGGGCGCGTGCACTGGGGCGGTCTAGCCGCACAAGGGACCGTCCGCACGTCACGAGGCTCAGGGAGCTCAGCAGGCCACACGGCCACACGCACCGGACATGTCACATCACGCGGAGTGCGAATGTGTGAAAAGCTACACAACATGTCCTGCGGGCAGGCAAAACCACCGGCACCTGTGAGCCGTGACTATCGCAGGAGGGCCCGGTGGCTGCCCACCCCGAAGAGAGGGAAGCCCTGGCACTGTGCACAGGCCCAGCCGCTTTCTGCTGCTAGCGCAGCACCACAGGCTGAAGGTTACAAAGAAAAGAGACTGGCCCCGCGCGCTCTGTGCCCGGGGAAGTGCGAGACGCGGCGCTGGCCCGGGCAAAGGTCTTCCTGTTCCGTGTGCAGAGGAAGAATGAGCTGGAAATCTCAGGCTCCTGTGCGAGCGGCGCTGGTCCCCTCCTGGGGTGTAGCCCTCTGCCCGCCTCCTCCCTCCGAGGTGCCACCTCAGAACACTGTGACACCTGGCATGTGCTTTCGAGCGACACGCTGGAACCGTGGGAATTGTGGTCAGGAAAAGTGTGGATAGCATTTTATTTTGGGATTCTCCAAAGTAAGACTATATTTTCATGTGAGCTATAAAATTAGATTTCATAAACTTGAAGTAATTTGGAGAGACTCAGAGGGGAAAGGAAAGGATAGAAGGAGGAAAAGAGAAGTGAGGAAGGAGGGGGAGGGGGACGAAGGGAAGGAAGGACAGAAAGCGAGTCCCCACATGGGCTTGGGGGGCCCAGGAGGCGGTGCGAGGCTCGTATCTCCACGTACCCCAAGTCGTTCGGGCCCACCGGGGGCTTCGGGAAGTGCCTGGGTCGTGGTAATACGGGATTTTCCACTGAGAGTTGATAGACGCAGTGTGGGAAGCCCCGTGGGGAGACGCAGGACGCGGAGCGTGGCACATATACGTGCCTTCCACTTTGAATCCTCACTGCCTCTGCCCACCCTGCCGCGGACCGTTTCTCTTCTGACGCCCCTCTGCCACGCTGCGCGGCCTGGGAGCCGGCCGGTGACGGACTGAAACCTGTACAGACTCAGCTGAAACCCTTCCTCCTTTAACTTTCGGCTGTTGGGGATCTTCTGCCTATAAGAAGAAAGTAACTAAGACGCTGGGTAAGTGGAGGAAGTCACCTCCGGGGCACCCTGGAGGAGCCCGGAGCTTTGTGTGCCCTCCGGGGAGGGAGCCGCCGGGGCCTTGGGCGGGGGAAGCGGCGACTCGGCCGCTCTGCGTCGGCGCCCAGGCAGGGAAACCGCGGGCAGGGGCTCGGCGGAGCTGCGGCCTCTCAGGAATCTGCCCCAAGAAGAATGCGCCTCAGTGCCCGGTTAGCAGACAAGGCACACACTTCACTGCTGCTATTCATTATTTATAATGATTTTTCCCCAGGACACCAAGTCCTTTGAAAACAATGGATTCTGTTTCTCTAAAACAGGTGAAAACTTTGGCTAATATTTTCCTCTGACCAGACTTCACTGCTGGCCGAGCATTAGGTTCTGCCTCTGCTCCGTTCCTCCCTTCGCTGGTTAATGATTTCCTCCCAGGATGGTAATCAATTGGCAGTGAAATGATGTTAAAGGTACTCCACTCAAACAGGCAGCGGAAGAAGCCAGTCGCTCCTGGCTTCGCTCCGAGCAGGGTTTGGGAATGGGGCGGCTGAGACGTTCATAGAGGCAGAAAGCGAACCTGTCCCCCAAACACTTTAATAAATAAAGAGAACAGCTTTAAAAGAGCAGAGGAAACGCACTGACCTTTTCTGAGTCTATTTGTCAAAGCAGCGTGGCGTACAGCTCTGTAGCCACCGCAGCGAGTCCCGGGGCTGCAGAAGGTCCCACTCGGCCGGGCTTAAGGCAGGACGTTGGGGCAGGACGGAGCCCCGTGGGTCCCTGTCCTGTGGCGGGCACAGCGCGGGTATGTCAGGAAGTGACGGCGGCCGACGCCTCACAGCGCGGGGCCCTGCTTCGATGTTTACAATTCGTATTTTTCAGTGCTTTACAATCAAAGCAGTGTATGTTGTGCATTTTCAGAGTGAAATAAAGAGAACAGAGAGAGGAGGAGAGAAAGGACAGAAATTGAGCCAGGGCTAGATTAAAACAGAATGCACCAATAAAGATTAAAAAACAAAAAAATCCCAGAAGCCGAGATGCTAAATAGCAGATGACTTCTGCTTGTTTTTGTACGGCTGGGGGGCTCCGGACCGGCGCCCCTTCCCGCCGCTCTCCGGCACGCGCTTGCATGTCCCCGGGCACGGGGGCCACTGCGGACCCGAACCCTCTCCCTAAGCCAGGGCCGCAGAGGCTCCAACTCAAAGAAACGGAGAGCTGGAAACGCTCACTACTCCGCTCTGAGTGGTGTATATTAGGTGGTTGCATTTAGATACCACACTGCGCCCTCAAATGTGCACAACTATTATGTGTTAAGGAGAAAAGAATCAAAACTATAAAACGGTCTCCTCCCGTCGCTGAGGCGGCCCGAGCTGCGCAGGCTGGCCGGGGCGGAGGGCGCTGAGCCACTGGGCCCCGCGGGCACCTGGCCTCGGGAGATGAAGGTGCCAGCTCCGCTCGCTGCAGTGCATTCAAGAAACCACGAAGCCAGTCAGAGCGCGGGGACACCTTGTGATGATCTCGGAGACACTTTCCCCGGTTCCTCAAGCGTTCGCAGGACGAGGCGCCCGGCCGCAGACAGCGAGCTGAGTCCTGTGGCTCCGTAACCCATGCAGCTGTGGCAGAGAGCTGCTGGGGGCCAGGCTTCTCCTCCTGGCGCAAGGCAGGACTTGGGGGACCCCGTGACACGAAGCCGAGGCCGGGGCCGGCCGCCCTGCGGCTCCCCTGGGCTGGGTCCCACATGTGTGCTCTTTTCTGGGCTGTCTGGAACCAAGCTGACGGGTTTTTGCCTTGAAAGGTACTCGGCGAACACGGGGCTCGGTGTCGAGCGCCGTCAGGGTACGGAGGGTGACAGCGGCAGGCGAGGAAAACCCAGCGGGGCTTGTTAACTTGGCTCCACTCACAGAGGCTTCGGGGGGAGCCACGACCTTCGTGCGAGAAATTCCCAGCAGTCCTAGGGATCCAGGAAAAGCAGCCGGGCTCCATGTTGAGAAGTTGAAATATAACACAAATTTCTTAGTAAAAGATTCTCTCTGCATCCTATTTTCTTCCCCTCCCCACTTTCTCTCCACAGGATTAAACCCACTGAGCTACATCTCAGCTCTTTTTTTTTTTTTTTTTTTTTTTTTTTTTTTTTTTTTTTTTTTGAGACAGAGCTTCACTTTGTAACTCAGGCTGGCCCTGAGCTCACTATGTAGCCCAGGCAAGACTCAAAAGTCACAGCAATCCTCCTGCCTCTGCCTCCTGAGTGCTGGAATGACAGGCGTGAGCCACCACGCCCGGCTCTGTGGTATGTGGTGTTGATTGCTGGTGGGGGTGAGTCACCATGCCCAGTATTGTTGTATGTGGTTACCAGGGATCAAACCAGGGACCTTGCACTTGCTGGGCAGGCACCAGAACCACTGAGCTAAGTCTCCGGCCTCCAGCTCTTTTTATTTTTTATCTTGAGGTAAGGTCTTGCTAAATTGCTAAGTTGCCCAGGCTGGGCTGGAACTTGCGATCTTCCTGCCTTAGCCTCCCAAAGTCCTGGAATCCCAGGCCTGAGCCTGGGTAATTTTTAGCATCCAAAGATGGTGACTGAATGCTAAGTGTGAGCTGAGCTTTTATTGATTTCAAACAAATATTTTTCTGTCTGGGCCCATCCCTCAGGTGACCCACCTCTGCAGCAAACCAGAACGTGTTCTGTTTGGGGCTGGGATGGGATGTTTAAGCCTGAAGGTACCTGGCAAGAATCTAAGAACCCTGGTCCTTCTTTCCCCCCCTTACTGCCTTCCTCTGTGTTTCTTTTTATTTTTTAGTTTTCATAATGATATACTCTGAAACACCTTTATGCTTCCTTCTGTGTACGTACTGTATTTTCTCTATGTTTATTGATGGAATTGTATAAAATAAAAAGTTACAAAATTCTATTAATTACTATTGATTGAACTTGCAGCATCCTATTTCAAAATGATAGTAACCTGCCTTCAGTCAAGTGCGAAAGCTCCTCTTTCGTAGGCTGCCCCTGCCTGAATTCATGCTTTTCATGTTACGAATTGCCATCTTTAAGGATTTTTATCTCCACTGATGCAGATTTTCAACTCTGTTGTCACTTAAATGTAATGCATCAAAATGTAGCACCCGTCATTCTATTTGCCCATTTGTCCATCTGTGTTTGGAAAACTTCTGTTTCTGTATCACTCTGTGATTCCAAATCCTTCCTTTGGCTTCAACCAGAAGGGCTCTTTCTGGCAGCTGTTACAGCGGTCTATTGCTGATGAGTATTAGATTCTGCACATCCGGAAAGATCCTAATTTCTCTTTCATTGTTGAAGCACAATCTCCCCAGAGCCAGCATTGCGTGACGGTTTTTCTTTAAGCACTGTGCGGGTACCATCCAACTCCCTTCTGGCTGAAAGTTTCCACCGGGAAATCTGCCAGGGACCTTCTAGAATCCTCTGGAGTTGTTACCTTCGCTCCTTGGAATATTCTCCGCATCTCTGACTCCACATAGTCGGTTTATTACATGTCCAGGGGAATGGTTTTCTTTGAATGAACGTGGAAAATTCTTTGTGCTTCTTGAATTTGTGTCCATTTATTTTATCAGGTATGGGAGCATTATTTCCTCATCTAGTTTCTACATGCCTTTTTGTTTCTCCTTCAAGTTTCAGAATGGTATTGGTAGTGTCTCAATAATTTTACCAAAAGAAAAGAGCAAAACCGCACCCACAAGTCAACAGGAAAACCGAAAGGAGGTGTAAGAGGAAAGAAGGCACAGAAAAGGGGAATGTCCTTTAGGCTTTCTTTACTATTCTTTTATTTTCCTTTTTGCTCTTCCCTCTATAATTTCAAATGCTCCGTTGTCAAATTCACTGACTCGCCTGTCCAGTCAGCCTTCCGCTGAAACCCTCTACGAATGGTTTAGCTCATTTACTGTATTTTCCAGCTCCAGAACTTTGTATTCTTTTTTATTTTTTTACAGTTCATTGAGCATCTTTATGAGTTATTTTAAAACTGTCAAGCTGCTCATAAACTGTATTTCCTCAATTTCTGGGGTTTTATTTTAATACTTTGAACTATAGCTCTATTTTTTCTTTTTATACCTTAATATTCTTTGTTGTGATTTGGGCATTTTGGAAATAAGAGCCAAACTGAAACAAAAATCCTTTTGTAGGTGGGCTTTGTCCAGAGGAAGGTCTAAGGCCATTCAAACCTTTTCTGCTCTCCTGCCCCCTCGTGTCCATTTTGGGAACTGCAGCTCTAATGTGGCTGCTTCTGTTTCCAGGGCTCTCCATACACTAGCACTCAGGTTAGTGGAGGCCCAAGCCGGTCCTCAGCCCCCCCCACCACCACGGCACAATCCAGCCTGTCAGAGGCGTGGTCCACTCTTGTTCCTCCATCCCAAGGGGAGATCGCTGGTCGGAAACGTGCCCTGGTGGTTGTGCTGAGCTGTCTGTCGGGGCGCTAAAGCCCTGTGCTCCCCAGTTTGCTGAGATCTCCCCGCGGCTTTACCTTGGACACCTGTCACTAACCGGCTGAGCTCTCACAAGGTGCTCGCGTCTGTGTAGGTGACAACTGTCTCCGTCGGGAATTTGTGTTCAAAGTCAGCAGTATTTGTTGAGGCCTACAGCGTGCCACACGCTATCGTAGGCACAAAGGTGAACAAGCACAGCGGCGACCCTGCCTTCACCTACTTTGTATTCCAGTAAGCAAGGTCTACAGAACACCAAAACCTAAAAGGAAAAGGTACATCCACATGTTTAGATAGAAAAACGTGCTGTTCAGCTAAGTTTGTAGGAGGCTTTGAGACAGGACTTAAAGGGAAACAAGTCTTTCCCGGCCCTCAGGCCCCGTCACACCTGCTTCCTCCCCTGTGGCTGAAACCTCTTGCTCTGGTACAGGAAAAGTGGGCAGCTCTGTCCTGTCAACAAAGCTCACGCCCCTCATTCTCACGAGATCACAAGGCTCTGTCTTCTCCCAAGGCTAAGCCACACACTTAGAAACTCGCTGGCCATGCCACTAGAAGGTATAAACCGGAACCCTTCCTTAGACCTCCACTCTTCCTCTCGACAGGAGTCACCTCAAACGGGGCCTGCTGGTCCCCATGGGTCCCTTCTGTCTCTCGAACCCCAAAACAGCCCGAGTTCCCATCTGGGGCCCAGAACACCAGACCAAACCAGGTGGACTCACCCACGCTGCGGGTGAAGTCAGGCCGAGCCCTGACACCGGCCCGTTCTCCACAGCCAGGAAGCGGACAGGGGCTGCTGACCTGAGAGCCCGTGCCAAGGACAAGCACCCCCTCCATTTTAAACCCGTGAGGATGTCGGTTTGAAATAACTAATTACTTTCTTGTTCCCTATTCCTGCTTTTTTTCTGCCCTTTTCTGTCCATAAAGCCAATTCCTCCCCTCAGCTCATGAGAACACCTGGTCCACTCCATAGAATGAGATGTCGTCCAGCTCTAGAGTCACGATTAAAAGCCAGTCCTGTCTTCTGACTAAAACAGTGTGCTTCTGTCCTTGGCAGTGCTGAGGAAAGGAGCGTGACGTTTGTGTGTCTGTGAAGTAGACGTGGAGAGCCCCTCAAGGGCTCCCCACCGCTGAGGCCCGAGCCAGCACCTGGAAGAGGGGAAGGAGGAAAGCAGCCTTCCAAGGCTCCTGGGAGCTGGCGGCGGGCCTGATAAACTCAGGAACCGGAAGCAGGGAGGTCAGCGTGGCCAGAAATGGACAGGGGATAGGGTTACCCAGCCATGATGGCGTCCTGGGCCCCAGCACCTGGGAGGTTGGAGCAGGGGCTCGGGGCTTCTGGGTACAGGGGAGGGGCATTAATACGAAAGGCAGTGAGGCTGGGTTTGGGTAAATGACCAGAGGAAGAGGAGAATGGGCTGGAAGACTGGGCCTGCTTGGTGACTTTGACAATAGCAGCTGTGCTAGAGCGGACGCTTGGAACCCAAGGGAAGGGCAGTCAGGAAAACGCAGGGAAAGACCGGAGAAATATGACACCATCCGCTGGGAATTTGCTGTAAAGGAAAAGTAAGAATTTGGCAGGAGGCACTAGGCCGGATGTCGGTGTGTCTCATACTTACAAGGAGGAGATGGCCTCGCCGACCGCACAGGGAGAGCTGTGGAAGCCCCGTGGCCCATGTCTGGCTCCTCTGTGTGACTGGTTTCTGGGGCAGCGGACACAGGCTGAGGGAGGCCTCACCCCAGAGCTCTGGGCAGCAGTGGACAGGAGCTCGACCCGTGACCCTGCAGGGCTCGGCAGCCTCAGCGCGACTGGACCGGACGTTCCAGGTGACCAGAGTGGGAAACTGTCCCGGTTCTGCCCCTGCGCGGGCCGCCTGTGCATGCCTGGCCACGAGGGAAGGGCCAGGAGGCACCGGGGACCGTGAGGCTCCTCCCGCGGCCGTGTCCGAGACTTTGTGTTCACCCTCCGAGCACAGCAAGCGGACGTGTAAAAGGGGCGGTTGGGCGCGGTTTATCTTCTGAGGGAATGATATTTTCTTGATGTTGTCCACGTGGGAATGCTAAATCCTTTCTTCCTGGTGGCAAAACAATAAAGAACAAGGCACATACCAGACTATAAAACAACGGGTACGTTAACCGTTAGCATTTTTAGAGCCCGTCCTGCTAGTCAAGGCCCACGTTTCCCAGCTAAATTATCTCAGTGCAGAAACTTACAGGTGCAGGTGTTGAAGCACTCGACAAACACTCAGGGGACGAACAACAAAAAAATAGGTGAGTACATGTATTTAGCTTATCTAACTTAACTACATGTGGGACTTCATTTATTCAGCTCAAGGGTTTTTGTGTTTGTTTTGTTTTGTCTTCTCATTCCTAAATCTACTTAGTGAAAAGAGTATTTTCCAATCTCCAATGGGCTGTCGTGTGAACACACTATCAAAATTATCATGAACTTTGAAGAAGAAGAGGAGAAGGGAAGGGAAGGGAAAGAGGAAGAAGAGGAAAAGACACTTTTAGAGGGATAAAGCCCCTTGGCTGCCTTTCAGCTTGGCCCGAGACCATCCAGCAAGGTTGGCAGGTGATAAAAGTAGTGTGGAAATAAAACATTCTAATTCATGTGAAGTTTAATAAGGAAATGCAAAGTTGTTACACTTGAGGAAACTGGCTCACTCATGTGGGCCTCCTCCCCCTCCCGGGAGACATCACACGGCGTCACTGTGGGACAGGAAACAGGAAGAAGCGCCCACCAGTTCACTTCCTGGGGCACAGGGTGGCTGGGGCTGCGGCCACTCGGCCCCACCGGCTGAGCAGCTGCCGATCTTCCCGCAGTGCTGAGTGGACAGTGGCCTCTTTGCTCAGTTTTGTTTGAGACAAACCCTCAGATTTCTGAGTGGTGGCTGCGGTGAGGGGACCAGACAGACGGCGTCCAGCAGCATGGGCAGTGGACACGCCCGTCAGGTTCCAGGCTGCCACGTGGCGTCAGCTGATGTCACCTGGAGGCGCAGGTCTGACTACCACGGTCTCCCTGCTGCACAGGTCGCTTTCTGTGGTCTCAGTTGTCAGGATGAACTGTAGTCCCGGAATACAGCCCTGCACAGTATGGTGCCTCCAGGGGGAGGGGGTCACATGCCCGCGACCCTTACTACAGTGCACGGTTTAACTTTCATCGGTTGCAGGTTAATCTCCCGTTGTGCTTAGCTTTGAAATTAATGCTCTTGCAGCTCCGGATGTGGGAGAACACACACGTTCAGTGCCATCTTAGTTCCAAGAGCCCGGGGCTCTCGGGAGTGTCCCCCACAGACAGAGAAGGCGTCTGCGCTGACTAAACTTGCAGGACAAGGACTTCAGGGGCAGGCTCATTTGTTTTGAAAAGAATCAAAGGGAAAATGATGCCGGGACTATGTGTGGCAGCCCAGAAGGCACAACAGCAAATGGCATGGACCCCAGTATCAGCTTCCTGGGGCGCTGTAACAGGAATACACATTTGGCAGCTTGAAGCAAACTGACCTCTCACAGGTCTGGGGGCCAGAAGTGTGAACTCCTGCTGTAGGTAGGACTCTGCTCCCTCTGCAGTCTCCGGGGAAGAATCCTCCCTGCCTCTCCTTGCTGGAAGTTCAAATGTCATTAAGGTTTCTGCCTAGATGTTCCCTGAGTGCCCTATGATCTTACAAGCTGGGCTTCTGGAAGACAGACAGGGTTATGGAGACTCAGCCCTGACCTGATGCTAGGAGGCAGGGTGGAAAGATTCATCCCTGGGAACGTGACCCGGAAGGGTTGTCTCCCTCCAGCTCCTCTCATCTCTCTCTGCTTCCTGTCTGCCGTGAGGCAAGCAGCTGTGTTCCGTCAGTCCCTCTGCTGCATTGCTCTTCCTTGGAGCCAGCTAACTATAGGCTGAACTTCTACAAACTGTGAGTCAAAATAAACCTTCCTCCTTAGAGTTTTGGAAGTCAGATATGTTGTCCCAGCAATGAGGGAAATAACTAAGGAGACATTACCAGTCTATTTATCGCTGGGTCCAGGGCTTGGTTGAGAATCCGAGACAACCCCAGCAGCCCGCACTCCTTCTGCAAACACAGTCACACTCACAGGCTGCAGGGGTCACAGGGGGTATCATTCCGCTCCCTACAGCAGTGAAGTGCTGAAATGCCTCAGGTGACCACATCCAGGTACCCCCTCTTCCTTCTGTCCTTTCACAGTCCCAAGATTTTCCGGGCAGGCTTCGATCACACATCTGTCCTCCAGACAGGGAACGGGGAAGAAGCCAAATGTCCAGCAGAGCCGAACAGACAGGCTGCCCGCCCTTCCCTTCGGAGCGTCCCTGGAGGCCTTGCCAGTGAATCCAGTTCCATTTCCGCTGATCGAATCGTGTCATCGATCCTTGAGGTAACAAACTGCATCTTCCAGTCCCTGCAGCAGAAGAAAACAGGACCAGAGGCTGTGGGAGGCGCACTGGGAATGAGCGTCCAGTCTGCAGGAGAAAGAGCTGCGCCCAGCAGCAAGGCCCTTCCCACTGTCCTTTTCGGCCTCGGGACTCATTTTCTCTACGAGGCATTATTGGCATTTGCAATGCTTTGCCTCTGAAGGACAACTTAGCCCCTGGCAGCGGGAGCCTCGGGAGAGAAGTGTACACTGGTTTCCTCTGCTGTGAGGTTCATTTCGCAGGCAAGCTCTGCCCGCTCTGCTCCCGCGAGCTTCCCGGACAGAGCGGAAAATGGGGCAGTAGATACCACTGCAGGGAAAAGAATACACACAAAGTTAGACAAGGCGATCGTCTCACTAATCTGTGTGCCGCCTCAGGAAGAGCAAGCAAGAACTCTTGCTCAGTGATTTTTAGAAGGTGTGTAACTGAAGCCAAAGTGAAATTGGCTCGAAACAAGTCAAAACAAAAATGAACCAGGAAAAAAAGCCACTTGCGTTGACACGGGAACATCCACGCCAAGTCACTGCGCACCTAGAGACTTACTGTCTGGAAAGGGCGGTAAATCCAGGGCCAGGGTGATGCTAATTGAAAATTGCAATAGACTCTGTATCTGCTTACAAGCCCATAAATTCCACAGTTTCATTATGTCAGATTTCTACTTTTTTTTTTTAAAAATTGTATCCTCATGAAATGTTTGTGTCACTGAGACAGGACACCCAAGTCCCTCTCCCGCGGATTTGCGTGCATCTGCACCCACGGCGTTGACAGGGCTGCCGTGGCCGTGAAGCCGGTGCCAGCTGGGGCTCAGTCCTGACGCTGACCTCACTCTCCACCCCACAGTGGGCTGCGCGCAGTGCGGGCTGAGAGGAGTTAATACTGCAATCGACTTGAGAGAAGTGAGTCCTCTGGGGGCCACAGCCCCTGCGGGCCGGCGCACATGACCGCCCTTCCCCTGCTCCTGCACAACATCCCCCGCCCTTCCCTCTGTTCCTCCTGACGTACCAGACACCCCACAATGCCGTGTGATCAGTGATCCAGGCCTCAGCGCAAAAGCGAGACACGGGCACAATCCAGACTGAAGAGCAGGTACCCGAGAGTCATGGCAAAGGGACCAGGCAGGGGTTAGAGGTGGCTGCTGCCAGGTTGCAATCACTGTTTCCAGATGAGGATGCCCGAGGCCCCCGGCCCGTGGCAGCCCCTCCTGACCTCTTCACTGTGTGGTAAGCAAACTTCTTTGGTTTTTATTCTTTCGTGACAATAATGTTCGGATGAATTGATTCTTGGGCTATGCTGCTTCCTTTGACCATAGCCCCCTCAGGCTCACTGTAAACACCCAGAGGTGAGCCACGAAAGATGCAATTCTGATCTTGCCACGCTCTTCCCACGGCAGGATTGGCTGACAGTGAAGACAGACTTTGTCTTAGTCACACTGTTAGAGGTGTCTGTTTTTAACCCCAAAGCAACGCTGACTTTCTTGTTCAGCCTTCACAGGCTCTGCAGGTTGATTCCAGCTACCCTAGAGAAAGCTTTGGTGTGAGGTGCTGTTAAGCCCTGGTACCGGAAACCAGGGAGTAGAGAACATCCTTGGGGTTTGGCTCTGTGCTACTTCCGTTTCCCGGTAGAGTGGATCCGCCGGCGGGCGTCACATCTGGATCTCACCTTCACTGTGTGTCTGCGGGTTTCCTTCCCTAGATCCCAAGGAACGTGAAGCTAAGAAATTGTTGAAAGTATACAGTACTTCCTTTTGTGGACTTTCCAGAAGTTCGTCAAATACTATCCAACCAAAATACCCAAAATAAAGGCTCGCGATACCTAAAAACTTCTCTTTGATGAGTAGTATTATGACTTTCTTGGTTCCATATTGAAGTTTATGGATATTCTGGTTACCACAGATGAATCAGAGGCCATCTCTCCTGGAGGGAACTGTGCATAAAGGAGGACACGAAGGGCCTCTTTTAATTTCGCAGACAGAGTGTACATTGCATTACAAGTAAAACAGAGACTGTCCCTGGTGCTCTTGGAGAGGAGATGGGGAAACCTTTTCAGAGAAAGCTTTTGTTTTCTTAACTAACTTACAGATTTAACTTGATTATACTGTCAGATAATTTTACACCCTGAATAAAACCTAACCTCTTGCTGGTCTTTATCTGAAGACTATGAAAAAAATATTTTATTGCATAGGTATTTACTTAGATAAATGTTCTTTTTATGGCTAATTTGGCTTTCTTTTTCTTTTTCTTTTTTTTTTTTGAGACAGGGTCTCGCTTTGTAGTTCAGGCTGGCCCTGAGCTCACTATATAGCCCAGGCAAGCCTGGAACTCAACAATCCTCCTGCCTCTGCCTCCCGAATGCTGGGATGACAGGAATGAGCCACCACACACAGCTTTGCTTTCATTTCTGCACTCAAAAGCAGCTGACCAGTTCTGTTGGAAATGGTGCTGTCATCGTAATATTTAATGCAAAACTGGTATTGACAGACCACTAGATGGCAGTGAGTGGGCACAGAAAGTGGGTCAGCCAGGAAGATGTCCGCACAGCCAGAAGGGCAGCAAGAGCGGTGGGCCTGGGTGGGTCCCTGACAGTCAAAGCCATTGTTTACAGGACGGATGACCAGGGAGCCGCAGGGACCCTGGATAGAACTTACCCAACAGGCCACAAGATTACCACAGCTCACTTGAGAATCTCAGAAAAATTTCCTAACTATCCCAGGCCTCAGTTTCCCCAGCATGATGACACCTGCTCCTCGACAGAGGGAGAACCGAATGAGGGGCTCTGCGCACAGCACCTTCCGTGTAGGTGTCACTCAGTAGATGACTATGACAGAAGGTTTCTGAGTTGTGCCGAACATCTCATGTTTTCAGCAACCGAGCGCGAGCGATCCGCGGTCCGTGTGGGTGGGGGTTGGGGCAGCAGCCTGGGCCCAGCACCTTCATTCGGTGCCAGAATGTGCTCGCGGCCAACAGGAGAAACAACGGATCCAAAAGTTAATGCGCGTCCGGTTTTATTATCCAAAGAGTAAGAATTTTGTTTTATTTTGTTCAGAGATTTCGTTCGGCATTGTAGGCAAAGGACGATGGGTCTGAACTTCCCGTTCATGGCCTCTTTCTGCCGAGGACCCTGGGGCTCCCGCGGGGCTCCCGGTGTAGATGCCCGACTTCAGGGCCGTGGGGCGCGAGGGAGCCGCGCTGCTCCTGAGTCCCGCCGTCCGGGAACCGCAGGGCAGGCTCCTCTCCTCTCGCGCTTCATTCCAGCACTTGTGTCTGGGAAAAGGACTACACGAAACAGAGGGGAAATGAGGAATTTTCTGTTCCCAAGCATGCGAATGCTTGAGGAAGGAGCCCCTTCCATCAGCGCGGGACAGCTCAGAATGACACTGGTAGCGTATTCCAAACAAAGTCGTTTACAGTTTTTCTTCTTGGCACACTTTATCTCAAAAACACTGATAAAGGGGCCAGGGATTTAGCTCAGTGCTTCCGGCATCTGCCTAGCAATCCCAAGGTCCCGAGTTTGATTCCTGATAACACGTACAACAATACTGGGCGTGGTGACTCACGCTCACCAGCAATCAGTACCACATACCACAGTGCCAGGCATGGCGGTTCGGGACTGTCATCCCAGCACTGGGGAGGCAGAGGAGGGAGGATTGCTGAGTCCGAGGCTTGCCTGGGCTACACAGTGAGCTCAGGGCCAGCCTGGATTACAAAGTGAGACCCTGTCTCAAAAGAAAAAAAAAAAAAGCCTAGAATCTTGTCTTGGCGAGATTCTTCCATAGAAATTAGATGTGATCGCTTCTCGGCCTTTTGGCTAAGATTGAGTGTAGAAATTAGATGTGAATTTCTCCTTAGCGGATGCTATAGCAAAGCATGCTTGACCGTTTGCTCTGTGGCCCTGCAGCGCTGCCTCCCGGACTGTCAGCCCTCCGAGACAGACACCAGCCTCTCTCCTGGTTTGATTCCATTGTGATCACCAGGAAGCCGACAGCCTGTACGGGACCGCGTTTGAAGATGTGAGGCTAGGGCCAGCCTCCTCCCTCTCAGGGAGAAGGACTCTGCCACGGTGGCTCAGGTGTTCTCAGAGAATGGCTTCGGCCTGGCTGGGACTTACATGAACTCCCAGAAAACAAACACGTGTGTGTGACCTGGGAAAAGCAATTTATCTTAAAGGTTTGAGAAAGCTGGAGGCAGGGCTTAAGCAGGACGCAGATCTGTCTAAAGAGAACCTAGAGGAGGGTTTCACTGCCGTTTTGTGCACAGAAGATCTAAAGTCAAAACCGTCCGAAGAGCGCGAGCTCACCCGAGGAGCGTCTCAGCTGTGTTCTTGTGGTTGAAGTCGGTCACTTCCCACAGTGCTGTGTAGAAAGCTGCCTGTGATGTTTCTGAGTAAGAAACTGGGTCAGGTTGCCACAGTGACGGGCAAGAGAGGAGGACCAGCCAATGAAGGTCAGTCGACCAGTCAGTCCATCGAAGATATGAAGTAACAATCAGGTTACGCGCTTCCCTGGGTGAAAACCTCGGAAGGTTTCCCTGAGCCCCTAGGACGGAGCCCAGGTCCTTGGTCAAAGCCCTTTGAGCTGAGGCTCCACCCACGCTTCTTGGTCCCCTCTTCCTATTGTAGCTGCCTTGTGGTATCGTTCCCAGTCTGCATTTCCCCTAACTCGCCTCTGTCTTTCCTCTGTCCTGAATGTCCTTCCTCTCCAGTTTGTTTCCACCGAGGAGGGATCCATGCTGGATAGTGCGTCCTGGGTCAAAGCACATGGATGTCTTTGTAATGTATAGCTGCTCAGTAGAAAACCAGGGAGGGCCCTCTACATGCCAGCCCCGAGCGCCAGACCGGGGCCCCTGGGCACTGAATCAGCATTTGCTCTCAGGGAGGAATGCTTAGCGTTGGCCATGCTCCAACTCACGGGCCGGAAACCTGTGGGGACACAGCGCGGTACCCAGACCCCCATGCGCCCCTGTCCCTCCTCCCCTGAAGTTCTGATTTATAGACGGGTAGAGGCCAGCGCAAGGTTGCACAGCTAAAAGGGGAGAATCCTGGCCCTGCACCAAGTGCCCGGATGCCAGCTCGTGTGCTTTCCACGGCTCTGCCTCCTACAGAGAAAGGCCAAGGCTGCATCACGCTGGACGGTCAGTGCCTCCATGTGGCACCACTGGGCGGTTTGCCGAGGGACTGTGTGTGAACCTGAGCTCTGAGTTATGATTTTCTCCCTTCTCTCTGTGCCTGGGTAAGTTAATATTCCAGGGGGGCGACTGAGGCACATGGAAGAGCCATCAGAGGAAGTCTGTTCTGCTGAGCAGCCGTGGGGGCGGGAGGACTGTTTCGGGGCTTCGCTCCACTCGCTTGGGGCAGCGCTGGCGACTGCGTCCGAGAGCCCAGCCGGCTGATGGAGGATGGGAATCAGTGGCCCCTGTGTCTGCAGGAACGCAGCAGATTCTCTCCCCGCCGAGAGCATATTCATAGCAGAAGTGCGTATTTCAGTTCTTCTGTGTTTCCCCATTAACTTCAAAGGAAACCGTACAAATAAACAAATCTGTTTCAAAAACGCCCAATTGTACAAATATAACATGTGACAAGACAGCTCATGTTTTATCCATTTGAGTGACTAGGTTAATTTTCCAGCATGAACTTGGCACCAGGGAAGATTATATATCTTGTTTAGGGATGTCTGACTTGGTACAAGTCCAACTTTATAATGTGTCACAGTTCCTGGCATATCCAATTCTCTGCTTTGGGAGAACTTTTCTAAATGACTTTTTCAGAAAGCCAGCCAACAGATACACAGTGAGCACAGGAGTGTCATTGTCTTTGCTGGAGAGGCACATTGTTTTTGCCATATGCTTTATTACTCTCAAAATTACAGTCCTAAAAATCCATCATATTTTCCTCTGGCTACTTTGGGTCTTTAATCTTTTTAGATAGCTTCTATGGGTAGTTTCTCTTTGGGATGCTTTCCTTATGCAAGCATTTATCATGGAAAATTCCATGTTCAGGAGGGAGTATCTACTGTACAGCCTCCTGACTCCAGTAACCGTCAGCCCACAGCCCGTCTCTCTTCTCCCCCAGTCACTGCCTGAGTCTTGTAACTTTTTAAGCAAATTTCGGACATCGCATCATCTGTGAATAGCAGAGAAATATCTGTGTGTCATATGTGCATTTATTTATCTTTAGAAAACAAAGATTTTCTGAATTTCATCTCAATGTAAGTAACCACACCCCAAAGACTGATACCACAGTACTGTCAAGTGCGCAGTTAGGATTCATATTTCCTTAACTGTAGATATGAGGTGTGATAAAAATATGATCACTTTTGAATTTTAAAAAATGTTACTATGAAAGACACATTGTCACGAATCTCGCTCAGAACCCGGCCCTGAAGTCCTCCCCGAGTGTCTGTAGCTCTGTCCTTGCGGCTCCACGTCCTGAGCTCGGTTCATCTCCCTTCGGGGCCGATTGACTTCGGGGAAGAGCCGGAAGCCACCGGAGCCGATGCAGGGAGCGCGGTGGATGAGGACGCAGCGTCATGCTTCATCTGACAGAATTACCACAAACATGCATCAATGAAGAATGATCATAAAATACTGTAAATGTTTAAACTTTAAAATTTATTACCGTACAGGACACATTACCATTAATCTCTCTATTCAAGTTACTCCCTCCCTCTCTCTTTGAACTTATTCCGTTCTTCTCGGAAGGTGTCTTCACTACAGTACATTCTTATTTTTAAACATTTAAATATGTACCACGTCCTTCCATCTCCACCTGTGTGTGTGCTTGTCGCTGGCTGGTTTCACGCGGGACGTGGGGCGGGCCCCCCGGAGCTGCCGAGGGGTGCAGACAGCTCTGCTGCCCCGCCCCCGCCCGGGCCTCTCAACCCTCCGGCTGCTCACGCACAGCTTGCGGGGCGGCCCGCTGGCTCCAGCCCACGCTGCCGTTCGGCGGCTCGGCTCCTGGCCACCTGTCCGTCCTGTACAGCGGCAGCTGCACCTCGAAGTTGGATTAGAGCCCGGGTCTCTGTTGCCCCGAGAACTCCCCTATGCCAAGCTGTTCGCTCTGCCCATAACGAATGTCTGGCTGACGCCGATGCTGTTGGCCACATAGACTGTCCACTGGCACTGGGGCTCACTGATCGGCTGCAAGGTGAGGTACACTAGGATTCCACCCCTCTTATCAGCCTGGCCGGAGCTACAGAGACACTCCCCTGTGTCTTGGTTTCCAGACAGAAAATTGATGTTGGGAAAACAGAATAAATGGTTGATTTTTCTCTCTAGTTTGCAAATCGAGCTGGCTCCCTGAGCTGTGACCATGAGCTGTGACCGACCCCGGAAACAGTGGGTGTGTTTTACTGTGCTTGCTGGTGCTCAGGCCATCCACAGCCAGCCACGGGAGCCAGTTCAGCTCCTGTCCGGGGCTGAGAGTGGTCCTGACCCCCGAGGCCAAGGTCTTGAGAGGCGGGACTTGGCACAGCCTGGGCAGCTCTCAGAAGATACTTCAAGGGGCGCCACTTCATTGGCTCTGCACT
Source organism: Thryonomys swinderianus (assembly GCA_004025085.1). Taxonomy (NCBI): domain Eukaryota; kingdom Metazoa; phylum Chordata; class Mammalia; order Rodentia; family Thryonomyidae; genus Thryonomys; species Thryonomys swinderianus. Next base: position 17,996 of record PVIC010008956.1, on the reverse strand, counting down.
TTAAATCCAGTAGTTAATCTCTCTACATCTTTACCTCCTTCTCCCACACAACAAGTAGCAGTATCCGAGGACAGAATTGTGGTGACTCACTCACCTCCTCTCACCTGGCACAGTCGTGTCTGAGCCACGCAGCTGTCACTCACCTGTCAGTGCCAGGAAGGGTTTTTTGTTTTCGTTTTTTTTTTTTGCTTTGTTGATACTGGGGTTTAAACACAGAGCCTTCACACTAAAATACAGCTCCTGCCTTTTATTTTTTTTACTTTGAAATAAAATCTTAATAAGTCATTATGTTGTCCAGACGAGGCTCAAACTTGAGACTCTCTTGCCTCAGCCTAGCAAGAGTGCTGGGATTACAGGTGTGCACCACCACACCAGGTTTAACATGTTTAAAAATGATTGGAATGTTAGTGTTAGCCACCCTTTTACCTTCTGCGTGTCCTCCCGGCGTTCCTCAAAAGCAGGTCTCTGGCTCCAGCACTCTGTATCATATGCCAGAAACCAAACTGGTACTTAAATACGTCTGCTGTGCAACAGGAGACACATGTAGAGCTACGTTTGGCATAATGGCACATAGGCTGTCTCCACGGTACCAAGATGAATGTAAAGAAATCTGAGTCTCCCTGAGCTGCTTCCCCTCTCCTCTGATTGGTAAGCGTTTCTGTCTTGGTGTTTATAAAGTGTTCATATTTTAAAAACAGTTTTATGAGCCTGTTGGTAGATTCTGAACAAAATGATTTTCCCTGGATTCCTGCTGCAGTTCGGGTGGCAGTCAGTAACCCCGGGAGCTCAGCCTACGTCCTTCTGAAGCGAGGTGACAGCCTTTGGTGGCTGGCGGTGCAGCCCCTGCGCACAGCACGCTCTTCCTTCCGTGAGACAGGGCTTGTTTCCTGCGGAGAGGAGGCAGCAGAAATGAAAGACTTTCTGATCGTCCCATCTCTGTGCTGTTGAAGACTGAGCAAAAGCCTACAGATTTAAAGGAAAGATGCCACTGGACTTGAGCAAAATTATTAAATCAGCTTATCTTTCAGGACAGCCATTCACACATGTTTCTCCTGACTGACGAGAAAAGCTGCTATTTCCGAGATTCTGTAAAGTCCTCCCTTCTTAGTCTCCAACTTATTCACATAACTTTTACTTTGATAACCTGAAAACCAGAGTTGTCTTTGCGGTTGGTAAAGTTGGTACTTGTGGCCTGTACAGGAGGTACCCAGCAGAGCGAAACAGCCCCTTGGAGAGGGGGGAGGGGCCCTGTGCCCAGCCCTCGCCAGAGGAGGATTCTGCTGGCTTACCAACCGCTGCCTCGAGCTTCTGCACTGAGCGGAACCGGCGGCTCTGGACGTGTTTCTGCGGGCTGAGCGCGGGACGGGTCCGCGGTGGGTGACGCAGACAGACGGGCTTGTGTCTGCAGCGACAGGCTGCCCAGCCACGGTGGGAGCTCTGGGCACAGACCCGCCCGCCAGCCTCACGGTGACGCTCCCGGCAGCCTCAGGGCCCCCAACTGAGAGGTGACAGCGTCAGTCCATCCGCACAGACCCCGGGTCGGAGGCCCAAGGGCCGCTCCCCGTTTGCCGGAGACCAGGCCGCACGCACCCCGCCTGCCCTCCTGGGCGCCGCCTCCACTCTCACAGCCGTGCCACGGCATCCCAGACCGGCAAGCTGGCAGAGAGCTGGCAGCCGGAGAGGCCTGGGCGTGAGGTAGGCGGGATGCCAGGCCTCGGGGGAGAGCAGGCGCTTCGCATGGACTCTAATGAGGCCCGGGTGGGCGGAGAGCAGGAGCCTCGCCCGCACATCCTGAGGCCCGCGTGGGCGCCCGCGCAGGGATGCCCGGTGAGGCAGCCAGCAGCCGGGGTAAGGCCGCGTGACGGCGCTGCTCCTGCCTCTCTGGGAAGCGTCTTCCTCCCACTTGCTCTTCTCAAGAGCCACTTGGGCAGGACAGCGGCTGAGAGGCCCGCAGGCTCGCGCTAGCGGGGTGCCCGGACCTGAGCCCGGCTCCTCCGGTGTGAGAGCGCCCAGATGAGAGTCCCGGGGGCAGTCCCCCAGCCCCTTCTGTCCGCTGCTTCTCCACAGCCAGCCCCGTCCACCCGCTCTGTCCTCGACTTCAGTCTTCTCCTCAGCAGAGTCCGCCGCTGCCGCGGGATCTCAGGCCTCCGCGCGGGGAACCTCACCACACTCAGTGCTGGCCCCTGCGTGCCAGTGCGGTGGCCTCGCAATCCAGAGATGCCACAGAGGAGCTAGCGGGCGCCTCTGTTCAGTCACTGTTTCTTACCTTAATTAGGGAAGAGAACACATTTGAAAGCACAAGCTATTTTAAGAATGAGAAAGAAAGTGCGTTTGCCTAACTTCTTAGACTCTGTTATTAAATTGTTCTTTTATGGTGAGCCCCGTGACTTCCTGTGGTGCCTTGTTTGTGGATTAAGCTTTACCCTAAGTGCACGGGTCTAGAGGCAAATGGTACGGGGAGAGCTCAGTGCTGCCGTGGGCGCAGCCACCTCCAGGAGGCTGGGGTGTCCCCTTGCGTCCGTATCTGCCCCAGGACGTGTGGAGAGAGCAGAGCCAGACGGGAAAAGTGTACCAAGTGATAATGATGTGCTCGGGCGGAAAATTCCAGGCTCAGCAGCACGCGGGTTTCGCTGTCAAGCTAACAGAGATTACCTATCCTAGCGAGACTGAGGCGTCTTTCAGAAATGCTCTATCATTCGTGTTAGAACAGGATAATATGACCTCTAACCTTTTTTTCCTTAGAACGTAATCGCTGCCCACCACATTTCACCAGCAAATTAGTTCCTTTTCCCATTGCCGTAGGACCTGGAGAGTCTGCATTTAGGGACAAGCACTGCTCACCGCAGTTGGGGTGCACGCTCAGTTTCAGCCTTTGTAGTTGGGGCTTGAGTGTGCACACGCGTGAGTGTGCGTGCCCGTGAGAGTGAGGAGCAGAGGGATTAACCGATGGCGAGGATGCTATCCAGGGCCTAAGGAGTCCTCCCAACTGTTTGCAAGACGTGAGTTCTGCATTTTAATTTCCAGACCTGATTTCATGTTTTTCATTTTGCATTAAAGAATTAACTTACCTTCGCTTTTCTCTAGGTTTTTCCCTAGATAGATTAGCAGTTGTAGTACTTCCCGTGACAGCTTCTCAACTCAACTATCTGCTAATATCTCTGAAGAATAGATTTGCTTGCGGAAGTTGTGATTTCCCAAAGTGGTTCTTAGCTTATCTGTTAATAGAAAGGAAAGAGTAGGGGGTGAGGGGCGGGGGCACTGAGAGGGAGGCCCGCGGAGGCGCAGGGTTCTGCCGCGAAAGACGCAGGCTGCCAGGAGCCACCACAGCGCCACGCGTTCTGTGCTCGCTGGCGACACTCGGAGGCCGGTTGCCCAGCGAAACGCTTTCTCGTGGTCACAGGGAGCCGCACGCTCTGGGTGGCTCTGATCTCTGGAGCTCACGTCCCTTTCCCCAACGGCTAGAAGAAAGACACGGGATGCTTGATGCCCATTTGATTATAAACACTTAGCAGAAGAAAAACAATCCCAACTTGTGTGTATGAAAATCAATACACCTGCAAATGAACACAAGCTCGGCGACTGGGGTCAGGGACTGTGGGTCAGTTCTTGGCTTCATATTTACTGTAGTTTAACCAGTTGTCTACATCGGGGAAAAAACTGATGATCTCTATCATTATAATCAATTGGAATCTACACGTACCTCAAAATAAAAATTTAGAAACACAGCAATGTAAAGCCGTGTACTATATTACTTTAAATGTGAAAAGATATTAAACATTTATATTTGAAAATGATTTCATTAAGAGACAAAATGGCTTTTTGCTTTTAATTAAAGTATGGGTATGTTATCATGGCACCTCTTAAGTTAAAAATAAAGATAGTCTACTTCATTTGTAAGTTTGGAGGCTATGTTAGGTGAATTAAACCAGTAAAAGAATTAGAGCAAAGGGATACAGAGGCAGGTTTTTTGAAATCTATTTCAGCGTGACTTGTGTTAGCAATGCATTTAACCTGGAGGTCAACATGGAGATAGAACCAAAATATTTACAACTCTGGTTGGAAAAAGCAATGAAATTGGCTAAGTCCCTTATTTTCTTTCTTTTTTTTTTTTTTTTAAGTCCCTTATTTTCAATGGTATAATTAAAGACTTTGTCACTCGAGGGATGTGAGTGTGTTTTACTTCAGGGATAAGGAGGAGTGCGTTCAAGGGGTAACTGTTCATGCTTCTGCAGGAAACACGGATTGATCATGAAACAACACTGAACCAACAATGTTGTCTCTTCCAATGGATGCAGAGACGGGGGAAAACAAAGCCTTTATTTGTCTATCTTCTTATTTATATTCCCATCTCTTCATAATCTTTATTGCATTGTTCAGAGGATACACTCTGAACTTTTATTTTGAGGTAGTCAAATTATTTTCGAGGTATATGTGTATACGTAATACATAAAATTTACATGAGAAGCATTTAAAAAATAATATAGGGAGGTCACATGGGCCTTCCTTCTGGTTTTCTGCATCACTAGTATACAATATTAAGGCAAATCATTCTTTTAAAAGCAAAGGAAATTATAGTTTCCAAGTTACTGAAGCAAGAGCTAATTCACCGCTAGTATACTTTCCAAAACACATACCCTCTACCCTGAAAGTAGCGATTTCATAAGTTTTCTCCAAATGTTCTAGGTTTTGAGGACTTGGGAATCGGGGGACCAACATAATTACTGATACTTCAGCTACTGATCATTTTGAAAACTAAAACTTTCATTGTCTTCGTCGCTGGGTCTCGTGTCTACCATTATCTATGAAGCTGAGAGGTGAACTCTCCGATACTCATTTAGTTCCAGTTCATGAGAGCTCAAAGGACCAGATCAGAGAAGGGAGGCCACGAGCTGACGGGCTATACGGACAGCTTCGTGGTTCTGAGACATGTGAAATAAAAGTCTAAAAAGCTACTCTTTTGGATAAATCCTGGTATATGGCCCCAAAAGACAAGACAAAAAAAATTTTAAAAAAATAGTCACTCACACTATCGTTCTACATCAGCAAACTACATGTAAGTCATTGTCTGACCTTGAGAGAAACCAGGGAAGAGAGACAGCCAAACTCCCAAACCGACCCATGTCTGTGAAGTTCTGTTTTGAGCCTCACACAGAAAGTAACCTGCAGGAGCCTGGTGTTAACCGGAGCAGTATTTCTCTGTGGCTCTGTCTCCCCGTCCTTTCCTCACGAAGAGAGTCGCCTGGAAGGGCTCGACCCGCTCCTGCTGCCTTTGCCGCCCCTTTCTGTCCACAAGACCAGGTTCCCTCGCTCAGCTGAGGGGAGCACATTTACGCTAAATTCTCAATCGCGGGTAAAGGCAATTCAGATCTTGAAGTTGAATATTTGTTTGCTTGTTTTGTCCTTCGACCCAGGGAAGGCAGGGAAGGGTGAAGCAGATCGGAGAGCCCCTGGGCGAATTGCCGAGGCCTCTCATCTGCACGCGGCCCGTGAAGGACTTCGGGATGTGCGCCGGAAGCCCCATCCGGGTGCCCTCGGGAGCCGAGCTGCTGTTTCCCCGCTGCTGCGCTCTCGGGAGCCCCAGGCCTGGGGCGGCCTCTCTGCAGAACCCCCCGGGGCTGCGTGAGGACTTGGCTCCTGCATGGTCAGGGGCCAGGGCAGATGAAAGGAGGAGGAGGCGAGGGAGTGCACGGTTGGACGGTGTCTGCTGTCCCTGCTCCAAGGCAGGACAGCTCTGGCCTCAGCCCCAGAGCTTCCAGCGGGAGAGAGTCCCAGGCACTGCTTTTTTGCACAGATATCTCTTCAGCTCTGCTCACGCTACTTCCCTTGCTCACCGTGCTGACCCCGAAGGCCTCCCCAGTACATCTCCAGCACGTGAACTCCGGACGCGGGGTTGAGTGGATGTAGCCCCTCTGGAAGGGGTCAAAGATGGTCTCTTACAAGTCGGGGCCATCACGAAGCCTGCATCCTAAGGCTGGTGTGTGCTTGAAGCCACAGTCCTTCGATACCTGTAGGTTTAAGTGAGCCCTGCAGAATAACACCTATAAACTCAGCAAAATAAAGTAGTTAATCCAAATTTTGATAATTGCATTAAAGAAGTCATTTTTTCCCAGCAGTTGTTTTGATAATTTTGTAGCATGTTCACCAAATTATTTTGTCTCCAAATTATTTGTAAATGGAATGGAGCACGTCACACCTCTGACAGATGGTGTCCAGGGAAAATACATTCACATCTTTTCTTGTAGAGAGAAGCCCAAAGACTACGATTTGCTTCAGTGGGTGGTCAGGGTGTGCAGCTCCTAGAGGGTGGATGAGGGAAAGAGGTGACCGATACAGGAGCACCCCTCTGCAACCTTGCTTCCTGTGGATTCAGTCATCTGCCTTCAACCAAGAACCAAGAGTGTAAACTAAGAAGCTCTAGAAATAAATAATTCATAAGTTGTAAGCTCCTAGCATTCCACTATAATAACCCATACTGTGTGGCCCTGCCCCCGGCCCCGACACAAACCCTCCCTGTGTCCAGTGTATCCACTCTGTATATGCTGCCTGCCCTCAGACACTCTGCAGACTTCTTTGTTATCACGTGGACCATGGAGGTTTTTAGTGACTGTGGCCAAGTAATCCTTATTTTACTTAATCAGGCCAGCAACCTGGAGGGCTGAGAGAAAGGCAAAGTGTCACTGGGTCGGAGAAGCTGAAAGGTCTTGCCTTAGGAAAGAAAGGAAACGAACTTACACAGAGGCTGCTAAGATCTGCAGTCAGAAAGATAGAAAAGACCACAGATGGGACTAATCCGTGGCCCTAGGTCTCCACTAGGGATCTTGGTCTATTTCTCTTGCAAACGAGGCCGACTGACTGCGCACTGAAACCTCTTTGTAGCTCCAGAACTGACGGGAGAGCAGCGACAGGATGACGGGCCAGCCTGTGGAGGGTAGTGTGGCCCCGTTAGCGCCCTCTGCTCATACGCTCAGGACGTGTGTCTGGGTGAGGGTCAGCGGGTTGTCAATCGCCTCTGATTCCCAACTAGGGAAACAGACCCCCTCCAGGCCCCACAACTGTGAATTTTGTTCCATTTGATAAGCAAGTCAGGAATCTCTCAGAAGCACACTTGGAAAGTTTGATTTTCCAATGGCGTTGAAGGAGCTCGCCTGGACTGTCTCTGAGATTATTTGGGAGTCTTCGAAGACAGGCAGAATCTCCCCAAAGTGGAAAACAAAAGCAGAAGAGCCCTACAGGGAACAAAAGGAGGCTTGGTGGGCTCTGCTTCCACGCGGGTGACGGCAGACGATCAGGACCCTCCAGGATAAAGCTCTAGAACTGGGTCCGCCAGGCCTGACGCTTCCCTCACACACGCTGACGTCCGCTTTGGGAAGAACTTCCCGAGCGAAGTGAGCAGGTTGGTTGTTGTGGCCTCAACACCCACCCCACCCCCCTCGGTGTTCACCAGCCAGAAAGGAGAGGGGGCGCAGCAGCGATTAGACCGAGCGCAGCCGGGGCCTGAGTCACAGCCCCAGGTATCGACGCGGTTTCTGCCTTGTGGAGAAAGACAGTGGTCTGCGTTTCCCTTTGTGATCTGTGTTGAAATCCCGGTTTCTTCCTTCTCTCGGTGATACTGGGGGGATGACTCAGCCTCCTGGGCACGTCTCGGTCTGGCCCTGTCTCAGCCCCCGGGGGCTCCTGGGAGATGGGCTGAGAGCAGAGAAATGCAGGGCAGCCTGCTCACCTCCCGGCGGCGCTGCACCCGGAGAAAGTCTGTTTCCGCCGCACACCTCCTTCCCTGGCCTGGTCCTCCCATGGCCGTGTCACTCAACACAGACGTTTTCCCGAGGTGAAGAAGGAAAGCCAGCCGCTCAGCCAGCGTGCTGGGCGGAGCACCCGGAGGAAGCCCAGGGCAGCTATGATTTAACCTCACCAAGGCCAGCAAAGGGGTCCCTGGTCCTGTCTGTTCCGTCTCCCTCCCTGCGCTCAGATTCCTCGCTTGTGAAGTTAAAAGTGGAATGTTTTGTGCTGCAGGAGAGTGTGATTTTCGTGGGCTCCACACACACACACACCCTTCTATCGATTTCTAGATGTAGCAATGCCTTTTACACTTATTGGAAGCCATAAGCGAGGTGACGGAAGTAATAAGGAAAAGGGTTTTGCGAAGACAGAAGATCTGTTTTCATTTTTTCTTTTTTATATGCGCAGCAGTTTGGAGCAGAAAGTTCTTGCCTGTTTGTGCGTGGGCAGACGGCAGGTAACGAATTTGGGGCGCAAAGTCAAACGTCAAGCACACGCTCCCTGGTGCTGTTCGGCCTGCCTTGAGCTGCTTCCCCTCTGGGCTCACAGCAGTTAACCCCCAGCTGAGGACCAGGGTCCCGCCACGAGTCAAGGCTGTCTCGTCTCGCCCCCGTGAACACACCCACGCCCTTTCTCCTCCACGTTTCCCTGCACGGTTCTCAGATTTCAGCTCTGGGAAAAATTCTTCCCAGCTTCCAAACCTCCCAAATGATGCCCGAGCAAATCCCAGAACTTCTGGAAAGAACATTTCTCAGAAATCTTCTTAAAATCCCTACAAAAGGGGGGTCCTTGGAATTTCCTAAGCTGCGTGCACGCACAGCTGCATTAAACCGGGACTGGAGCCCCGGACAGACAGGCGCTGACTCCACCTCTGCTGACGGCAGCCGGTACAAACTGGAGACTCCGTATTCGGGCCGCTGTGTTGGGCACCTGATGTACATGTCCCTGGTCAGGTTTCCTAAGACCCCCTCGGCCTTTGCGCCTGACCCCGGTGCTGTGGTCGTAACTGCTGAGAACCTCATCCTGTGTCCTGAGAGAAGCAGCGCCCCCATAAGTCCTCAGTCGGGAACGCTTTCATCATTTTGACCTTAGACGAAGGGTTCGACCTCCTGACATACTCGTTTCATGCTGTCCCGGAAACACCGCGACGGAGCCTGAGCTGAGCGGCACGAAGGAAGTGGGCTGAGGCCTGCGGAGAAGGGAGAGCACAGAGGACGGGAGGAGGAAGCTGGGAAGGCGTCTGCCTCCACTCCAAGCCGCGTATTCCAGCCTTTCGCATTTAAAAATAATTTTCTCAGTATACTCTCAAATTTACAAGTCGCATAGTTGGTCTGTAAAGGCTGTGTGGTGGCGAAGCCTCCAAAGAAATGTGCGCAAGTCTGGAAAAGTCCACCTGCGCCGTCCACCTCCGGACCTGCAGCACGCGCGTCTCCCGAGCTCGGGCTTCAGGCGGCTCAGGCCTCGCGTGGGCAGCGGCTGACTGCACTGAGAAGCGCTTCCCCAGCCTCAGGCTCAGCGGGTTGTTCACAACGCCGGCTGCGCCTCTGTCTGCTCACGGCCGGGGCGTCATGGTGGGATTCCGGGACGAAGGGCAAGGGATCTCGGAGGCCACCGGACCTGCATCTTCTTTCTCTGAAAGTCTTTCTAAGCAATCAAAAGTGTGAAAGTTAACCTGCTATCATTTCTTTCAGTTCCTTCCACAATCTTCCAGGGCATTATCCTTCCCCAAGAGAGAGACTTGCTCGTACCCAGCACTGACTCCCCTGTGCCAGGAGATGAGCAAGAGGAGGAAATGTTCTTAACGTTCATGTTTGTTGGACACCACAAAATCATGTTATGAATTATTACGCAGAGTACTTTGCGCAAGAATCTCAGCAAGTCTGCTGGAAATAAAAGTGCTACATCTGTGCTGCTGGCTGGATCCCTCAGGAGCCACTTTTTTCTTGGTCCTTGAAAAAGTTGAAACTGTAAGTCTAGAATCCACGGCTGAGCTTTGGTGCCCTACACGCAGGCTTTAAACCATGGAGACGTGTGTGTGCTTGTGCGTTCGTGCGTGTGAGTGAGCCCATTTATACATGCAGCATCCATACACATCTGGATCCAGAAAGTATAGTTTGAAAGAGTTTCAGAGCCCTGAGAATAAACAGGTTTTAATGTGGGTAAGGCTTATTAATTATGAATTGAGGGGACGTGAATATTCATGACCCTTCTTTGGTGAATTTCAAGATGCTGACATTCATTAGCTTCTGATTCATTAGCTTTTCTGTGTCAGGAGACACAGTATCCGGAATTACACAGAGGAACATGACAGGTGATCACGCTGAGACCTGAGTGGGGTGTCACATTTTGTGGAAGCAAATGCACGCAGTGAGGAGGCCGGACGCCCTTGTCAGAGCTTGACGGGCTGGGGAGTCTCCTTGTCGGCAGCATTTAACACGTGCCAGGTCTGTTGTCCTCGCACCTGCTCGCAGAAACGGTCCCCGGCTTCGCCCCTGATAGAGCCGAGCGGGAGCCTTGCCGGAGATACATGGCCAGAAAGAGTTTCGGCCACGCCAGGGTCGCCTTCTTCCCCTTCTCCTTCCGGTTTCTCTTCTTCCTCATGGTGCGCGGGTGAAATGAGTGGCTTCGTTTCAGAGGGGCGGCAGTGCCAGCTCATAGTTTTAAATTTATTTTTAATTTTGAGAAAGGTTTCACTGAATCGTTAACTTGGCCGGGCTGACCTTGAGCTTGTGATTGTCCTTTCTCAGCTCCCAGAGTGCCGGGCGTGGATCACCAGATCCAGTTGCTTCCGAAGGGTGCGCCTTGTCCGAGACTCCGATCCAGCTTTCCTGGGGCTCATGGTGTGGAACTCCGAGTCCCTCAAGGACGGCTTCTCCAGGGCAGTGGTGTGAATACAGGTCTCCAACACCCGCCCGGGTTATGAAATGGGAATGGGGTAGGGATGTGAGAGCGAAGCAGTTTGAGATTGGCTCGATTACACAAGCTAGACTTGAAAAAGTAACAGGGTTCCTTCATTTCTTCTTTCCAAAAAGCCCTGAAAATGTTCCCATCAGCCCAGGCTAATTGCACAGACTACGGGTGACACGTGTTCTCAAGGGAAATTGTAGCTTCATCGGTAAAACTTTTTAGAGGAAAAAAGCCCTGATTTGGGAGTTCTCCATGGGCTAACCATACACAGTCATTTCCTGATGGTCAAGCCACGCAAACAAATCAGTGTGTGTGCCAGAGGGCAACCTGCCCTGGCCAACACGGGACAGCGATTCTTCCAGATGCAGCAGATGGTGCTGAGGACTAGCACCTCCGCCTGGCTTTTCCAGCTTGGTTAAGATAATTCCGAGAGACAACTTCACAGAGGTCTTACTCAGCTGAGGAGTCAGTCGGTCACTCAGATACATGACGCTGCGGAGCCTGACGGAACTGGAACCTCAGAGGTAGCTCAGGATTAATCTGGTACAGCCAGGTCACAAAACAGAGGCCCAAGTGGTGCGTCTGGCCCCCTCTCTATCTGCAGGCATGCACCAAGCATCCTCTGTGTCGCCTGAGAACTCCTGGTCACTGTCCCTGTCAGGGTCTGCAGTCAGCTGCCCAGATCCCCATGAAAACTTCCACGAGTTGTTGTCTTACTACTTTTCAAGTACCGTTTAAAATGAGAATAGTTTAAAATGAGAGAAAAATCTATATTGATGGTTTGTAACGTACCGGAGGCAGCCAGATGGTACAGTGAGCCTCCACAAAACATCACTACAGCAGCTTTTAATCCAGAAAGGGCATATGTGAGCTGGTGGGTACGTAAGTAAAAATCTGTGCTTACTGGCCAGATGGGATGTCAGGAGTTTCCCCCAACATCCTGGGGCCAAGAACAAGACCTGTGCGAGTGGACCACCCGGAAATGCCAGGTGTCACGTGACTGCAGAAGTGGCATGCGGAGGAGACCAGGAAAGACAGGTGCTGACCCGCCCACCTGTAGTCTCTCGAAAAGGTACCTCTTCAAATCCTGTAACTTTCTTGAAGCACAGGAAGGTTTCCTTAGATAATTACAGCAGATAATCTTAGAGCAAATCTCTATTTCGAGTCCCGTTGTCTTCATGTAAATGCTGAAGCAGTTCAAATTTCCACGAGCCATCTGTGGAGAAAATCTCCCATTTTGTCCTGACACTGTGGACCAGGCCAGCAAAGGGGAAAGGTGGGCTTGAAAGATCAGCTGCTCCCGAAACAGTGAGAATTATTCTCCAGCTCTTCATCTCTGGGGGACACCGAGGAGGGCAGGCCAGTCTCCCCCGGAGGCCAGAGGAAGTAGAGAACTGGCAGTTCACTTCTGAAGAATGGACCAAAGCTTGCTTTTCTAATGCCACTAGTGCCCGGAAAGGGAGGCGGCATGACTTAAGGCTGGGTGGGGAACGGGGTGGAGCGAGTCTGGACAGAGTGCGGTTCTCCACCTCACCCCACTTTCTTTAGAAAATCAGCTCACTGCTTTTCCACCCTGAGATTAAGGGTCTTCCTCCTTTATTTTCTTCCTTTTGTGCAACCACTTTGACTGAAGCTCTCTTACCTAAGACAAAAATTATTGAATAAAAATCCTTACCTGACCTCTCTTTTCTAAGTGAAATAAGAAAACCTGAAGACAATATTTTATTTTTAGTAAAAGATTCCCATCCCAAGTAGAAGTTTTGTATGAAGGTGACTTTTTATTGCAAAGTAGTTTTTATTTTTTTAAGGGATGGTGCAACATCCCAAAGCAAGATATTTCGAACTGGTCTCCAGTGTTAAAGTACGCAGGAAATCTACTGTTTAATCTCAAGTGAGAGGAAAGTTATGTGACCCCCCTCAACTGCGGGGAAGATAGAGTCAGACGAGCCAGGGTAGAAATTCAGGTAGACTGAGCTTGAGATATTCCTATGCTGCATAAAGCACATTTAATTAGAGTCTAGAACAGATTCTGAAAACCCAGAAGGCCCTCAGTGAAAAACATGGCCAGTGGGTTTGGGGAAAGAGACTTTCTGCCTTTGCTGAGGACACGGGCATCAGCCACGTCCTCACGGCTCCGTGGCCAACGCCGGGCGCGTGGTGAGCAGCAGCAGCAGCAGGTGCCATGTTGTGCACACTCGAGGCCACAGCGTGCGCACAGCTCCCACCACTACTGCCGAACACCTGGGAGAGTCAGCCTCCGAGGCTCGCACTTCCAGGGCCTCCAGGCCGGCTACCTGGCCCCGTTTCTGGGGGCCTTGACGCAGCAGCACCTCTCTGCTCGCCTCCTGGCCAGAGAGCAGAAGAGGAGAGGGAGAAGGGTCAGGGTGGCACAGGCCCCTTCCGAGGGGCACGCCACATGACTAGCGGGGTCCCCCAAAGCCTCTCACCCCTCACAGCTCCCACTGGCTCCCAGCAGCCCCAGCAGGGACCCAGGCTTCAACACAGAGCCTCGGGAGCACGGCAGGAGGCTGCGTCTTCTCACAGACGTGGAGCGGAGCGCACGCCCTGTCCACACCCATGGAGAACAGTCATGTTCCGGAGAATCAGGGCTTTTCCCACAGAAACCGAGCGCAGAAGCTGCTGTGACCACCAGGGACGCCCACTTGTCTGAGAGCTGCACGTAAGGGGTTCCCACTGCCGTCTGTTCCTTCCCCTCAAGAAGACCACAAAGTGGGCCATGCATGGAGAGAGCAGGGGCCTCAGAGCCCAGAGAGCTCCCTGGAAGCCAAAGCGCCACCCAGCAGTGGGGGCACGGATTCGGCCCCACTCCCTGCTCAACTGACCGCCGGCCACAGGACACAGGGCTCGGAAGTCTGGAGAGAGGGCACATCTTAGTTCTCAATAAAAGAAGAACAGACATCACAGATGCTATTTCCTTTTGTTATTCTTTCTCTTCTTTCCTTCCTTTCTTCCACTTCATTGCATAAAGAATTTGATGAGAAATCAGAAGGAATAAATATCAAACTGAGAAAGCATTAGTGGTCCATTAGCCTCTTTCTGAGTCAATAGTTCCCCCTGGAACTGCCGTCAGTTGGAATCTGCTTTTCTGCTGATGTGACGTGTGTAAGTGAATCCATAAAAGCAGTTTTGGCCTGGACCACGGAGCAAAGGTAATGGGGTGGTACAGCAGAAGTGCTCTCGGAATATTTAAATTTGTTATCGCAGAGGAGACTTTGCATCCTGAGCCAAGAGAACAGGAAGAATGACTATTATTGGACAAGGAAGGTGTTCACAGCAGGAAAGGAGGCTGGTATACTTTCCGTGCATTGTTTTGGCTACTAATGCGTCAGGTTGTGAAAAACTATACATGTGTTATTCTTTAATATTTAATCAAACTCTGATTTTTAAAACTGATGAGTTCACATAGGTTGAATAGAAATAAAATAATGCAGGCTGATGATGGGTTTATTGCAAAGGATTAGTTGTAACACATGTATACACACACTTTTATAAGTGGAAAATATTACCAAGGTATAAGTAGATATTTATGGTGACCTTTTGGGGGGACTCTTTCGCGGTCACAATGACAACACTCTCCCTTTTAAAGCAGAGACATGGTGAGCAAAGAGATCTCGATCTCCCCAGACTCACTGCTGACAAAGCTGTTCCGATTCTCCTTGTCTGTCTTCCAAACACCAACAAGGGGTCATCGCCCTCGGAGGACCATGCTCAGAGCTGTTCGCTCCACACACTCAGGATTTCTGGGTAGCAGAGGCGGCTCAGAAAACCTCAGAGCAGTCTGGCCTCTCCGGCTGCGGCTGGTCCTGGACGGTGGGCCGCGGGAGCCCGGGGCAGGAAGCCAGGGAGGTGGGCGCCCGCGGGGAACTCGCTAACTGACCTCCCGGAACAGCCCGCCGTCCGCAGACCCATCTCTGCTCCGCGGGCCGCCACTTTCCTCCCCAGCCAGGTGCTGGCCCTGAGTTTTACTGCCTTCTTGCAAGCGTTGTTCCCCGGGCCACAGAGCTGGCGTAACGTGACCGCACGCTGCTGCCTCCTCTGTCCTGAGCGGAGTCAGGCCCCAGGCGCCGGTTTCAGTCTACGGTCCGCGCTGCCGCAGGCGTGTCAAGTGCGAGTGCGCGTGCAAGTGCGAGTGCGCGTGCAAGTGCGCACGCGCCGTCAGCGGCGCACGGAGGAACGCAGAGCGGGCTGAGCCTAGCAGCAGAGGCCACTTCCACGCGCAGGAAGGTGGGTTTCCGCTGCGCGCAAAACAAACCTAGGCTTCCAGGGCTGCGAGGAAGCTGCTTCGTGGAACATTCAACCAGTTACCTTGTGCTCCCGTTTCCTAAGGAATGTGAGCTCCGGAAGAGAGAACACTAGCATCCCATCCATCAAAGGAGAGGGCGCATTGTTTTATCTCTTTCCCTAGCAGAATGAGGAATTTGCCCGCATCCTGTGGGAATGGAAACATCCTTGGGAGATAATCTGTTGCCTGTTTTATCTCTATCTTATCAGCCATACATTCTTCACGCAGAGGCTGCATCGAGGAAGGGATCTGTAAAATGATATTGTTTGAAAATCAACAGTTTGACATAGGTTAACATATCCTCTCTCACTTTGATATTTATAGCTGGGAAACCTCTCCAGTGTATCGAAACACCTGCTCGGTTTCTGTCCATAAACGCATAGTTCTACATGGTGAACTGCAGAAGCAAATGCCAGCGGTGCCCGTCTGCATACATGGTAGTTCAGGGTGATGCACAGACACCCTCCTGTTGCATGCCTATCAGAGCTGTTTTTCTGAGCTTGAACAAAACAGATTTTATGGGTGAGTTAAAAGAGTGGGTTTGGAGCCTGGCTGAGTACGTTTGGAGCTTGTAATCCCAGCACTGTGGGAGGCTGAAGCAGGAGGATTGCAAGTTTGAGCTCACACTGAACCATTTAGTGACATAGCAAAGTCTTGTTTTAAAATTAAAGAAAAAATATTTAAAAGGTTATCAGTGTAGCTCAAGGTAAAGGACCCAGGTTCAGCAACCAGTCCTGGTGAAAAATGTTGACTTTTGAAAATGTTATGGGGCTTAAAAGTGTCTGTCAAGAGCTAATTAACAGTAGAAGAAGGTGAAGTCACCTCCTGTGATCACACAGGTCTGGGTACAAGGGGGAGGGGCCAGAATCAAGGTGGCGAAGGCCCAGAGAGTCTGGATCTCTCCGTGAGGCCTGCGGTGCCCACTGGGGGGGAGGGGCAGAGCTGAGAATGTGACAGCGTGGCGAGTCCAGACGCTGGGTCTGAGCCACACTCCTCTCCGCTCCTTGGCATCATCCTCTGCGAGCCTTGTGGCTCCCGGAGGTGTCACTGCTGCCCTGAGGAGAGTCAGCATCTGCCACAGGCCGTGTGAGCCGCTGTGGCCTGGGGGATCGGAAACACACTCTCGGGGACCTGAGAAGCCCAAGACCAAGACTCCACACAGCGCCAGCCAGGGCTGTTCACCAAGACAGCGACGACTCCTTGCCATGTCCTCACGGGGCAGTGGTTGAGGGCCGGGCCTCTCACGACGGAAGGCAGCAGGGTGGGGGTGCCAGCTGGTCCCTCAGGATCTTCCGGAGGACACCAGTCTTTCCATGTACTGAGGACCTAATTCCCTCCAAAGGGCAACCTTCAAGGAGGGCCACACTCTGTCTGACCTTCTGACCCTTGAGCTTTGGTGGGGCACATGCATCCAAACCAGTGCAGTATTCGTGTGCATCGATTCACTACAAATATACTCACTAAAAATCTGTTTTGTATCTTGATACCAGGGATCAAGCTCAGCCCCTTGCACTTGCCAAGCAGACTCAGTTCTACTAAGCTACATCCCTGGCCCAAAAATCTGTATTGTGCATCATTGAAAATTTAAATGTCACACATGCATTTGCTTCTCAAACCCTGGAACAATCTCCATTTGGTTTCATGCCATTTCTATTGTCCAGAATGATAATTCAGGACTCTGCCTTATCACATTATTTTGGCACAATAAAGAAACACTAACTTAGGAAGCCTCTCTTAAGAAAAAAAAAAAAAAGCATGCTCACTTACAGGTGGCTTCTGGGCAGCATGTGCCCAAGAACATTTGCAGCACTGTTGTTTGGTGACTCAGGGTTCTGTTTCTGAAGACTGAATGAACATGTTTTCTGGGTGGCCATGTTTCTTTTATTCTGATTCTGTAAGAGTCCTCTGCTCTCCGTCATTTGAATCCTTGCAGACTGACACATAAATGTCTGTCTAGACCTCAGGCATCTGTGTTCCGTCTATCTCAACATCTTGACTCTCTGGCTCCGATGTCTATAGAGCTCAGTAAATTCTTAAAACTGGCCCACAGTTGCTGAAGGCGTAGTGTGGTGCGGAAAGCAGAGCTGAATCACCTTCCGTGTTAATACGTGAATCTGGGGAGGTGGTCTAAGTTCACCCAGAGGGTGACTGGCAGAGATGGGGCACACTGAGGGGCCTGGCTCCAAAGCCTTTGCACTTCACCACTTTAACACAGCAGCCTGGTGCAAACACTCTTCTGTGTGTGTGTACATGATAATCAAATGGTCAGTAATCTGAGGGGCTGGTGTGAAAATACCTCATGTGGTAACACATGTTATGGCTTAAATCTAAACGTTCCTCTAAAGTCTCCTGTGTTTGAAACCGAAGGGTTTGGAATGTGATTGGGTCATGGAGTGTTACTGTCATCAGTGGATTCGTTCACGGATGAGTTCTCGGCGGAATGTGCTGGGAGGAGATGGGCCCTGGTCAGCAGAGGTGGGTCAGCGGGGCACGGCCTGAAAAGATGCCTTCTTGTCCCTGTCTCCTCCCTTCTCTGTTATTTGCATGGCACAGTGTGGGTGGCATTGCTGCACTAGGCCCTTCTGCTGTTCCTGCCTTGAAGCCAACCAACCATAGACTGAACCCTCCAAAACCATAGGCCAGATTCACCTGCCTTCCTTTAAGTTTCAGGTGACAAGTACTATGTCCCAGCATAGAAGAGTGACACTCACAAACCTCTGTGGCCAGAGCTGGCTACCAGATTTACAAGGGAACAGTGCAAACTAAAAATACGGGGCTGTTGTCCCTCTAGCAGCAAGAAAGTCCTGTTACCAATAGAAATACAGAGCAGTTCTATTTTTCTTTCAGCCTCTCTGGACCTGGGATGGTGTTTGTCTTTGCCATTAATGGGCCTCCCCCGAGTGCAGACTTCAGGTGTCCCTGTCCTACCCACAGGCCCAGGACAGCCCCTGGGGGCAGCAGTGCCCTGATACCACAGCAGGCCCATTGCACGTGCCCTGCTAGACAACAG
>PVIC010008955.1:34236-46953 GCA_004025085.1 Thryonomys swinderianus | reverse complement strand
CCTGATCAAGTCGGATTTATCCCAGGGATGCAAGGCTGGTTCAACATACGTAAATCAATCAATGTAATACACTATATCAACAGACTCAAGGACAAAAACCATATGATTATCTCAATAGATGCAGAAAAAGCATTTGACAAAATCCAACACCCATTTATGATCAAAACCCTACAGAGAATTGGAATCGATGGACTTTATAATCAATTTAATACAAGCTATTTATGAGAAACCAACAGCCAGCATCATACTTAATGGGCAAAAAATGAAACCTTTTACACTAAGGTCAGGAACAAGGCAAGGATGCCCACTGTCACCACTCTTGTTCAATATAGTACTTGGCTTCTTGATACTGAAACTCAAGCTGACCCGTGGCCAACAAACTCCAGCTCTGTCACAGGAGGTGAGCAGGGCCTGCTGCAGTAACCCTCTATCACCCGGTGATAACTTTTTAACATTTAAAACAGCTATAGCTATCCTCACACACATAAACAAAAGTGTTCTTAAAAAGTTAGAAAAGTTATGATTGAAGAATGGCAGAATCTGTTATTGTGCTATTTATTTTTTAAATCATGCCAATTTAAAATTCAAGCGGTGTTTTTCATCAAGCTTTACATTAGTAGTAACAAATGCTTGCTAGCACTTCTCCAAGCCTCTGAGATTTGAACTCAACCATAGGTTAGAACAACATGAACTCTGAGCACTTCACAGAAAATGATACATATAGCAAAAATAACATAGTTGTTTTCTGAAGACAGGGAGTTAGCCAGCGGGGTACCCTCCAAACTCCCCAGTGAAAGTGAAAGCAATTCTCTGTCTCATTCTTCTTACAAATGAAAAGAGAAACAAGGCAAAGCTTTGTTCTAATTCCCAGATTTCCTTCGCTTCTAACTTGGAAAATACACCACAGACTTAATATTTAGGTTTCATTAGCAAGATCTTCCTTTGTTTGGTCCCAGTGCAAGCTTTTAAAAACAATCCTAAAATACAAGCATTGCTACAGTTCTGTAGTACACAATAATAGGGGAAATTTCCTTGGGATAATCTATTTCCAATGGAATTTCCAGTGGGAGCCAATGGTTTATTCATGCGCTGGGGAAGCAGCTGCCAAGGCACATGCAGTTGAGCTCACCCACAGCCTCAGGAAGATCTCCCTGGGGACACGGTGGCCAGGTCCCCTTTGGGCTTCAAAGCACCTTTGCACGCTGGAGCCCACTTCTCCTAGGAGACAAGTTGATGTCACTGGCTCAGTTCTCTCTGTGCCCACTTTTGTTTGTTTGTTTGTTTGTTTGTTTGTTTGTTTGTTTGTTTGTTTTTGAGACAGGGTCTCGCTTTGTAGTTCAGGCTGACTCTGAGCTCACTATGTAGCCCAGGCAAGCCTTGAACTCAGCAATCCTCCTGCCTCTGCCTCCCGAGTGCTGGGATGACAGGCGTGAGTCACCACACCCGGCTCTGTGCCCACTTTTAACACTTATTCTGAGCGAGAATTGTCACTTGAAAGTTTGTCTTTCTATAGACATTAGCACACAAGTTGTGAAATGATGTGGAGATTTGTGGGTCCCTCTGCAGTACAGGGGCGCTGGGAGCTGCCCTTGGTGGGCAATGCAGCAGATGACCCCCTTGAGCCCTGCACTGCCAGCCTGGCATGGCGTTATCCTACGCTGGTGGGCACTTCCACCCCCTCTCAAAAACTGAGGCTGCTTTCCTTTGATTCTTAATGTAGGCAAGGCTGGCATTGTTCAGGTCTCAGCATCAAGTGTGAACCTTGATAATTTCTCAGGCTTTGTGAAGACAAACATGTTCCCTGCAGGTTCACACTATAATGCTCACCGTTTGGAGAAAAGTTCAATCTGCCTATAAGTGTCCCCTGAAATCCTCTTTGGTCTAGAGCTCTGTTACCTGTGGAGTTCAGGCCCTACCCGGGGCCACACCTGCCATCACGGGGTCCCACCCAGGAGGGCACTTACACTGCCCCTGCACAGGGTGGGAGCATGACCAGGCTGAGGCGTCCTCCCTTCCCTAACCAACCAGCAGTGACCAGACAGGGGCTCATTCAGGCCCCAGAAAGACAGGAGTCCAGAGCAGCCCTTGCCCTCGCCCACTGGACTGCTGTCACCTGATGATGTCCTCGCACTGTCCTTCTTCGTCCTTCACAGACCCCGGATGATCCAGCACTTCAAGTGTTCTGCCATGTTTTCAGCATGCTACGCCCAGCCCAGCTCACCTTGCTTCTTTGCCTGGGAAGCCCCACCCGTAGTTCCGGCTCTGGCTCCACCTCCGACTCCGCACACCCTCCCGCGTCCATTCCCTCCCGACTCGGAGGCTTCTGGATCTTTAGCAGGGGCCCCACACTGAAGCCCCATGCAGGTGAAGGACTGGCTGCAGCCTTTCCTTATCATCAGCTGCCTCCAGGAAACCAGTGGGCAGAGGGGAGTTCGTCCTTCCCCTATGGACAGATATGACTGCGGAGGACTCCAGTTGCCTTTGCTTCTCCAGTCATCCTGACAAAAGGCTCATTAGCCTCCCACCCACTGGCACGAAGGTGGCAGATGCAGGAGACCACATCTGAGGTGCAGGGCCTCACTCCTGCGGGACATGAGTGCCATCTTTCTGAAAAGGAAATATGAAGACAAATAAATTAGGCCTTTAAATTCCTTTGCTGTCAGTGCTACAGGCAAAAGGAAATTAGTGTTTTCTACTCAGTAACTTTTTCAAAGATGAGTAGGTAACAACGTGGTACCATGTTGGGACGAGGTCCCTCTGCAGTGATGAGCTGTCAGCCATCCCCAGTGCCACAGGAGCAGCCCACTCTGCCCGCCATAGGTGGCACTTGAAGAACTCATGAGCTGACAGCTCACTTTACAGAGGTTGGTGTAGAACAAGGCCTGAGGTTTGGTTAATCTGCAGATCAGGCAGGGGCAACTGGTTCCCGTGAGGCTCCGGGACAGGCCACAGCCGGCTCCTACTGGCTCCAGTCCTCACCTGTGGAATGGAAATGCGGGGTCATCTAGCCCGGGCAGCCTGGCCCTGGATGAGACGGGATTCTAGGACTGGGCGTCTGCTCTCCCGAAGAGCTTCCTGCTGCCTGCCCTGGGCACGTCCCCCATCCATGCATCAACCCAGTGACTCCGACAGACCTGGAAACACATTAGGAGACATTTCATAGAGATCCAATCAGGCCAAGACAATGCCACCTCCCCACTCAGGCAGCAGTTCACAATACACTGGCTGAGCTGTTTCAAAAAATCAGGTTCTTTCTAATTAAAAAGGTGCTGCCAGTTCCCACATGAGATAAAATCCAATAAGCAAATTAATTTAAAGCTTCACTCTGCTCCAAGGTCTATTTTCCTAGATAAAAGTAATATGAGGTTCTTTTGTACCCATCTGTCAGAGACAGGTATTGTAAAAATTTACAATTTAGTTTCATATAATTTAATATTAAAGGTTGCTTTCATCTGCAAGAATACTTGGAATGAATTTGTATTGATCACGTTGCTTCAGTTCCAAGAGAGTAGAAGTCCTCATCTTGAAACTGCTCCATGTGCTGTCACACCTGCTGTCCTCGGGAGAGGACGAAGGTGCCCAGATGTGCAGTGGGGGGTGCTCAGCACAAGGTGCACTGAACCAGTACCAGTCAATGCCCTCGCTCGCCTGCCCAGCGTCTGAGCCACAACCACCGTGGGGAGGAGGAGGAGGCCTTGTGAATGATGAACAGCATCAGGTCCTAGGTGCCACTGGGGTGACCACTGAGGGGGCTTTGGCGCTGAGGTGGGAAGATGGAGAGCTATGTGGCACACCTCTGGAGTGATGGAGAAGTCACTGAGATGGGGCCAGGCAGGAGCTGGGGTCGGTGGGGTGATCGCCTGGAGGCTCAGGCCCATCCGTGGGGCCCTGGAGGTTGCCCAGTGCCCCTCGGCCAGAAACCTGAAAGGACAACATGGGGCCTTCTGGGTCGCAGCAGAGATGGAGGCCCCTGAGCACCCCAGGGTCCAGGAGCAGGTGGGTCATGAGGTTTGGGCCCACCAGAGCCTTGTGGGCCCATTACAGGTGGGCACCCTCATCACGACCCTTACAGGAACAGAAGATGGAGTATGTTGGCCTGGGAATATGTTGAGATAAAGGTAACTGAGGAAAAGCACAGAGTGCATTTTCCTTTGGTAAAGAAGATGTAGGTGCAGATCTGAGGGTGGTACCCTCACTGCAGCGAGGAAAAGGATGCCTGGATCACAGGTTCAGAGAAAGGGGTAGCGTGTCAGCCACACATATCCTGCCACCACTGTCCCATATAAGAGATGGGCATGTCCACACCCCGTCCCAGCCCAAGGGCCCAGCCTGTGAAGCAAGAGAGTGAACAAAAGTCAGAGGACCAGAGACGCCGGGACAGGATCACTGTTGCAGGAGCTCCTGGCATGGCCCATCCTCAAAGCCAGACACAGACCCGGGCAGTGACTATAAGAAAACAGTAAAGACAAAATACCAAAGCCGAGACTGGAGACATCCATGGCTGGATGGTGGGAGGTTCTCCAACCTTAAGCTGCTATGGGGAGCAGAGACTTCAGAGCCCAGGAGGAAAAGCAGGCCTGGCTGAGACCCTTGCCCAGCACCCCAAATGCTGTGAGGGCCAGGCTGGGGTGACCACCACAGGTGACCTCAAGGTAATGCTCATCTCAGGAGCTGCGAGGACACAGTCCAGGGCCACTAGGTGAGAGGTCCTGGCTGGACCCAAGGACAACACAAACCTAAGAGCCAGTGTCCTGACCCTTGTCTGCACATGCCCAGTAACCTAGTCATCATCTGTCTGGAGTAGTGGGAGCCCAGGAAGTTTAATCTACAGCAAAGTTACTCTCCCAAATATAAATAACCCAAAACCCATCCATGGTCAAGGAAACTCCACACACTGACTATGGCACTAAGGTGTAATTGAAAGTGGCAGGAAGAAAATAGGCTGAATAAAAGAGGTCCCTGCCATCCACTTCATTTGAGGATCAGATATTAACAGCAAACAAAGCACTTGCAGACTCATGTCCTGGTCTAATCATTATTATTATTATTATTATTATTATTATTATTATTTTAGCCAGATCTGGGACTGTGAGTCTTCCAGCTCTCCCCCAAAGTCAAAGTAACCACAAAGGGTGAGTGGTTTGACAGTGCACCGAAAGGCCCTCGGGGAGCAGGACTCCAGAGCTGCTTGAGAAAGCGCCAAGAACATGAGGGGAGGACGTGCGGGTGAGGGCTTGCAGGGTGGTTTATGGCCGTGTGCCCTCTCCTGTGGTAACTCTTGAAAGGGAAACTTTCACGGTATGTTTTGATCTCTCCCCATGCTTTCTTATTTTATCCTCAAACCAATTCTGCAAAGTCCCCCTGTGCCGAGACCCCATGTGCCACGATCTGAGTGTCTCATCCCCCAGGCCCTGTGTGGAGCCCTGGCCCCAGATGTGACCCCGGATGTGGCCCCAGATGTGGTGTTGGGAGGAGGCCTTGGGGTGCCAAGCTCTGCAGCTCCTGAGCCAAATGCTCCTAAGCAGCCTGACCTCCGCCAAGTGAGACATGCTGCACATGCACCATGTGCGGAACAGGAAGAGGCCACAGCCGAGAGGACCCCAGGCCAGAGCCCTGAGTCTCTGCGGGACCTCCACCTCTGGCTGTGGTCCTCAGCCACACCTCTGAGCCTCTGCAGCAAGACGTGACTTCCAAGAATGAAGGTGACTTCCGAGGTGACTTCCAAACCCACATGCACACATGTGTTTACATGTTACATTTCACAACTGGCAGAGCTGCAGGGGATCGTGATTCAATGACAAGCATCACTGAGGATGAAGCCACAAAGACATGGTGAAAAGGCAAATTACAGAGCAAAAAGTAGGATGCCAGGGACCAGGGGATGAGGGGCAGATGGACACCACATGGGACTTTAGGGTAGAGATGCCACTCTGCATGGTCTATAATGGAAGTGTCGAGACAAATCTGTCTAAACCTAGCGAGTGACTAGTTTATCAAGGCCCACTGTGGATGTCGGTTAGTAGCGTGTGTCCCATTGGCCCCTCAGGGGTAGGAGACGTCCATAGCATGCAGGGTGAGGGTCAGGGGAGCTGGGTGGGAGGAGAGGTCCCTGAGGACTCTGCACTTTCTCCTTAAATTTTCTAAAATCCTGGAAGTGCTCAGAAGAGAAAATCCGTTAATTTTTTAAAAGATGTGAAACTTCTTTTCATGTCTTCAAAAGAGTAGTTCTTAAATGAGATATTATTGGTATATTTTATAAACTTAGGACTGTACATAAATATTTTAAACTTTTGTGACTGAATCTCTTTTTAAGTAGAAATAAAGATCTATTTTCTGAGGTACATTTTTTCACCCTGAAACTGCTGTAATTCAGCAGATCTTAAACATATAAAGTTAATCTCCTCTAGATGTCTAAATTTATGAGAATTGATAGGAGATTCTCCTCAGGAAGAATGGGAGGGGTTAAAGGCTACTGGAAAAGCCTGGCGCAAACCGGTGCTGGGAGACAGCACGAGGTGCGTCTGCAGGGAGCAGAGGCTGAGGCCTCCTCCTGGCGGGGCCATCCCGAGCACCGGAAGTGCGGCATGCTGCACCTACACATCAGCAGTGCACACGAGGTCCCTGACGCTAAAGCTGCAAACTGCGATCTCAAAGAGGGTACCCAGTTACCTCCCTTTACTGCCTCAGGTGTGTCTTATGAATGTGCACAGATGCAGGCAGAGAGCTTGGGGGGGCCTGTAGCCACACACACATGTGCACACATGTGCGCACACATGGACACACATGCATAACAGGGCTAGCCTCCCCGGGGGACACGGATTCTCTCTCCGTGCAGATGACTGGCTCGGGTGACTCACTGAGCAGCCGTGCTCTTCCCTGCCTCCTGAGCAGACCTGGACACATGCGCTCAGCAATCCCTCTCCTGGTAACTTCTTTTACTCCATACGGTGCGCATTATAGGATTTATGTGGGCAGCAAAAGAGAATTCTCATCTCAAAGACACTTAAATTCTAAAGTTTAAGTATACATAACCAGTAATATAAAGTTCTTCAAAAATTAGTAACTAAACAGGTTGGTAACTAACCACAGCTCTTATTCTGGTCCTCCTGACTCAGGAACTTTTTGATGTAGAAGACTGAGCTCACTCCAGGAGCCTGAGACCACCTGTGACCTCCATTCCCTGCTTCCTCACGCTGCACACCCCAACACAAGGGTGCACATGGTGGTGCTGTGGGAGCCTTACCTGCCCAGGCAGGGTCTTCATGCTGTTTCTCTGATGCAGTGTGGGCCGGTTTTCCACAATCCCTTAGTGAACATGTAGTTGGCAGACATTTGCCTGTTCACAGCGTGGCCCTTGCACTAGACGTGAAAGACGTTGTCTTACTTTATTCTGTTGGAATGACTCCGTGTGTGTCTGACCGCGGTCCTCTTTGACCCCTAATGTACTCCCCAGTGTCGTCTCTCTTCATCCCAAACCTGTCACTGGCACCCGCCAACTGCGTAGCTGACCACACTGCACACCAGGTCCGATGCCCTCGCTTCTGTGGAGCACTACTGCAGGGTCAGGAGATGCTGGATCCACACATCAAATGCAGAGGGGGAGATGGCAAAGTGGGAAAATGCAGCAAGTGGAAATCCTCATAAATTCACTGACATATTTCACAGGATGAACTCCTCTAAATCTCAGCTGTTGGATAGAATCCCTTATCAAATCACAGCCCTTTATTAAATACTGCATTCAGCTGGATCTATTGTGTCATTATACATAGTGAAACACATTCAAAATTATAAATTCTGGGCCAGAGGGTTAGCTCAGTGGTTCCGGCACCTGCCTCGCAAGCACAAGGTCCTGGGTTTGATCCCTGGTAACCACATACAATGCTGGGTGTGGAAACTCACGCCCACCAGCAATCAATACCACATACCACAGTGCCGGGCGTGGTGGCTCACACCTGTCATCCCAGCACTCGGGAGCCAGAGACAGGAGGATTGCTGAGTTCAAGGCTTGCCTGGACTACATAGTGAGCTCAGGGCCAGCCTGAACTACAAAGCAAGACCCTGTCTCAAAAAAAATATATATATAAATTCTGCATTTTAGATGAAATTGAGTAATGGTGATAGAAAACTGCGACCATGTACATCTTTACTCATTTATAATCTCCTCGAGGACTAAGCCATCTTCTTGGACAGAAAGGACATAAACTCACATCTGGCTAAAAAATGGTGCCATCTCTCCCTCCACTCCACCTCACCTGGCGATCTCATGTTGCCTCCCCAAGATCCCTAGGCCCAGTGACACAGAGCAGGAAGGAGTCCCAGCCTCGGGAAGCCGGCCCTGGAGCTCTGGAACAGACCCTGTGCAAAGAGATGGTAGCATAGCATGGCCAAGGAGGCATCTGCTAGCCTTGCGGCTGACGGCGCATAGAACCTCAGCTGAGGCGTCGCGTGGTAGAAGCCCTCAGGTCACAGCTGTGCCCTGACTCTCCATATCACACACATCCCTCGGACCCTCAAGTCTGCATGGAACACGGCTCGAACTGAAAGGGCTCCAACGAGTCAAGGCCTCCAGGGACACTGACCAAACTCTGTGGATACTGCCACTGTCCAAATGGCTTTCATTGGCAGACGAGTTAGTCTTTTGTCCTCAGGGAAACTACACTTTTCGGCACATCAGAGAGACACGGGCTCCATGGAGCCAGGCAGGAGGTGAGGGTGGAAGCAGTGGGCTGTGGACAGCAACGCTCAGCCCTGCAGCCAGGGAATACAGCAGGCCCGGGGCAGAGAGCAGGCTGGGCTGCACGCACAGCTTGGGTCCCCTGGGACAGCCAGGGTGGGTGGGATGGGGTCCTTGGGTGAGAAAAGGTCCTGGTGCTGAGCCCAGAGGGGACTCAGTCTTCACGGGAGGGGGCGCCAAGCTCTTCCTCTGCCACCACCTGCACACGAGTCTACAGCCCACAGGAGCCTGGCACATGGCACTCTGTCTCAGACTCCCAGCCCCAGCTGGCGAGCTGCAGCCTTGAGCTGAACTGGACACTCTGTAGAGGACAGCAGCTGTCCTTGCAGCTACACCAGCCTCTGTCACAGGCTCGCCCCAGGTGTAAGGACTCTGGGAGCCCAGCGGCCTTGGTGAGGCCCCAGGGAGTGGGCTGCAGGCTAGGGGGTGCCACCCTCGGGGGAGGGTGTCTGCAGGCTTCTGAGAAGTGGAGTTCACACCTCCACAGACGGGTATCCAGGGAGACCCAGTTTGTAACATTGCCACTCATGCCATTTAAGGTTTTCCCATCGCAGATGTCTTTCCCCAAATTCCATGCCTGACCCAGTTCCATAATGGGATGGGTGGAGAAATCCTCCATTTTTGTTCTATTTACTGCTTTCATTAGAAAAACTTTCTCCCATGTGAGACAAGTATAATCATTACATGTTAAATGAGGCCTTTTAAACTTCAGCAGCCCAGGAGAAACCACTCACCATGGATAGTACTTTAGGAGATTATATCCTCTTTTTGCTTTGTAAAAATGGCTTTGAATGTTCACAAGTCTTTGAAGTAGTTGTAATTTATAGAGAAGGTAATGAAACACCGTTTAGAGAAGCCTTGGGCTGGCCTCATGTGGCCCCTCGCTTGTTTGCTTTTGGTGCTGATCTTAGGTAGCTGATAAATGAAGATAGTTCCGAGGTATAAACCACACGTGTACAGGACGGGACCAACAGGGTGCAGGAAATTAAACAGGGGCATCCAGTGACTCACTTAGCAGGGTATGCTATGCAACCCCAAGATTCAGCATAGGAAATGGGGTAGCAGACAGTTTCCATCGATACTCCCCAGGCTGGATGCTGACTTCACATGAACTATATCTCGACCCCTTTTGTTGTTCTTGTTGTTATTCTGTTTTGTTTTGTTTTATTTGAAGCAGAGTCTCATTAAGTTGCCTGGTCTGGGTTCAAACTTGAAATCCTCCTGCCTCAGCCTTCTAAGTACTGGAATTACAGGTGTATGTCCTCCAGGGCTCAGAAAAAGGAGTCAGCAGAAATAAATAGACACCCACCTAAGACAAGGGAGACAGGGAGAGCTGCTGTATGCTTTTGAGAGGCGAGCTGTTTACCACAGGTACCAGCATTGGGTCCATACACAAACACACCACCCACCTGGGCAGCGAGAGGCACACCCACGCACATACCAGAACAGCTGCTGTGTCGGGGGCAGAAGCCTCATCCTGGAAGGCCACAGCTGTCCAGATGTTCTTCGGATCCAAGCCCTTTCCAAACTCCTTCATAGTGCAAGTCTAGACTGGTTGGTTCTAAGCTCATGTTTGATTTTTAATTTTCACTATTCCATGTGATCACGTAGCCTGGGGGAGATGTTAGTGCCTATGTATAGCACACTACTCGTCTCACCACTTTCCCTCCCTCTTCCATCTCATGGTCCCCTTGCCTTTTGTGAAAGATCTCTCACCCTTTTTCCTACTAGCTGTCTTTTTGTCCTTCAATTTAAGCTGAAGACTTGCTCTGGAGTTCCTGTAAACCTGCTTGTGACTTAGTTATCTGGCAGTATGGGCTCCAAGAGTTCCATGAGCCTACTCAAGATTCTGAGCAATGGGTTCAAGAGAAAGAGCAATAATACAAGGAGCTGCAGCCCTGAGGAGCCCAGAGACCAGGCCCAACAAACCATGAGAATAGCCTTGCCTGGTGTCTGGCAGGATCAAGGCTGTCAGCAGATCTACACTTTACTGATTCATGATTTCCACCTGGGTTGAGAGAAAGAACTCTAGGCTGTTTGACAGTACGTTTGTGCTGTGGACACACAGGGCACCTCCGAGACTGGGCTGTTGGGTGGTGCTGCTTCGAAAACAGGCAGGTGTATGTCACTGCAATGTGATGTCCAGGACCACGTCCCAGTGCAGATTCTGAGACGCGGATGTGAGTCCAGTGGGGCTGCACACTAGCCATCTCCTCCCAAGGTTTGTGGCTAAGGATTGTGGTCACACCTTCCAGCCAGGCCATCAGCTGCCCCACGGTGGTGAGAATGTCTGGTCTTTTGTCCCAGTGGGGCTATCTTGTGCTTCACAAGGCCACACAGAGGAGTGGGCATGTTGTGCTGGGCAGGAAGCTGGGTGTGATGCTGCCCCACACCAGCCTGGCCAGGGTCATGGGCACTCACATCTGCCCAGAGGCCACACTGCCCTAGGACACTGCTGACCTAGGAGCTGACAAATCACTTCCACTCAGAGCTACATGTCAGCCTTGGCTCCACTCAGGACACAACGACCACTCTTTTTGATCAGTGCTATTGGAGAAACAGCTCACAGTGATGAAGCCCTGGGGGCCAGATTTGCCCATAGCCCAAGGATCAGTGCTGGGACAGGGGAGCATACTGACCTTGTGGTGTCCACCCACGAGAGGCAAAGCCTGCAGAGCAGAAAATGAGAAGTCTTGGCAAACATTCACTAGGAATTGCAAGCATTTCCAGAAATCTGTGAGTTGGATCTTTTTGCTCTATATGGAAATTTTGCTTCCTTTTTATAAATATTTCAGCAGATACCTTCTTAAAATATTAAATTTTACTTCATAAAATAGAAAGGTTCACGAAGTCACTGAGCCTGGACCTCTACACTAGTTTACAAATTAATCACATAAAGCACTCTTTGTAGCCAAAAAATAGCATCTAGTTCATCCAGGTCAACCTGAAATAAATCCAGGTCAGCCAGAGGCATGATGAGAGCCCACTTTCCCTCTGTGCTTGGGGCCCAGCAAGCCCCGTTGAGGATGGGGTTGCAGAGGCTGGACCAGGGAACACAGCTTCCAGGACTATGTATGGGGGCACAGGCACTGACTGGGCTTCTCCTAAGAGCCTTGGTGTGACTGATCCACCTGGGACAGGAACAGGAGCAATGGCTGGAAGGAGCAGGAACAGAAGTTGTGGGTGCCCACATCTGCCGCCCTGCAGCAAATCAGAGGAAAGCATTCAATAGCAGGACAGTCTGGCTGTTGGGCCCGGACACCACCTGAGAAACTGGGGCCTGCATGGGAGGCACACTAGAAACAGAGTCACACCGATGCTAAGGAGTTGTCTGTGCCCTGGTCAACGAAGTGTTCCTGGGTGCCACTGCCTACCAGTCCCCTTTCCTCTGCACAATTTTAGCCCCATGAGTTTTTCTGTGCTCTACAGACCTCTGAAGACCCAGGCATGTTCACATTGAAACTTGGTGTTGCCAGCACTGGGCATTCCCTTGCTGGGTGGAGTTCTTGTGTCCATCAGGAGCACAGAGGGGAAACCTCTGCACAGCACCTGGGAGGAGGCAGACCTGGGAAGGTCACAGACACTCAAGAAAACAGCCCAGATGAGGCTGTCGCTTGAGCAGGACCCAGGGAAGGGCCACAGTGTCACCAGTAGGGTTCACCTGGGCTGCTAGCTCCAAGATGCACACAGTAACTCAGCACTGCTGCAGAGTGTGTGCCCAGTCCAGCCCGGACTGAGCCCCACCTCCAGGATGGCCACAACTCCATTCCATCCCTAGAGGGGACAATATGCCAGACTGACACCACAAAGGGCTGGAGCAGATGAAGCAGCACAGCTCTCACACCTGGCACAGTCCATGGTGGGCTGGCCTCCAAGAGAGAAGCAATACGGAGAGAGAGAGAGAAAGAGAGAGAGAGAGAGAGAGAGAGAGAGAGAGAGAGAGAGAGAGAGAGAGAGAGGGAGGGAGGGAGGGAGGGAGGGAG
>PVIC010008955.1:0-34136 GCA_004025085.1 Thryonomys swinderianus | reverse complement strand
CTTCCCAAACATTGAGCTATGAATTCGTCCACGGAGGAGTCCATGATGAGGATGCAACCTGGGTCCAGCCATCTTACAAAAGACCCATGTCTGTGGATGTGAGAGTTTGGGAACATTTAAATACCAACCAGAGCCAGGTGTGGTGGCTCACTCCTGAATCCTAGCACTTGGGAGGCAGAGGCAGGAGGACTGCTGAGTTTGAGGCTTGCCTAGGCTACCTAGTGAGCTCAGGGCCAGCCTGAACTACTAAAGCGAGACGCTGTCTCAAAAAAAAAAAAAAAAAAAAAAGGTTACAAAATACAAACCATAGCATATCTGACCTTAGGCTTCCCAGGAGTCTAGGTCACACATCCATAGGAAATCATCAGCACCACTGAATATGGAATGAGTGACCTGTCCCCTCCTGCCACAATGACCTCGAGGGAACCAGGCAGAGGCAGCAGGAGGAACAGAAGTTAGGGGAAACACAAAAATATGTGAACCACAGTGCACACACGTGCCACACACCACACAGGCTGCACATACTGCCACTAATGATGAATTGTCACCACGAGGATGTGCCATCTGTCTGAGAAAAGCAAAAGAGGAAAGCTGTGGATCCCAGCTCAGACCAAGACCAGGTGCAGAGACAGACTAAACAAAGGCTGGAAAAGTGGACTCCAAGCTAACTGAATGACCTCAAGCCTGGCATCATGTAGACACCCTGCCGTGCCTGGGTCAAGCTGAACTGACCGGGAAGAGCTGCCCACAGCTCAGGTGCCACGCAGCAGCCCATCCATCCTTTCCCGGCATCTGTGTCCAAACCACCTGACCACTGCTGGAACTTATTAAGTTCGAGGTCTTGGGCCTCCTTATCCCTCCTTATCCCTTTGTTCAGTTTATTAATTCCAGCAGACGCCAGTAGGTAAGAGGGACTTCTCAAGAACTCTCTTCTTATTAAATCTAAAGCTTAATTGGGATTACCAAAATAATTGAGACTTTAGAATGCCAATCATTAGTTCTTTTGGGGTGTGAGGCTGTATTTGATCTTAAGGGGAAGCAGGAAAGCTTGCCAACCATTTAAATAAGAGTCTCTAGCTATGACTTTCCTGGGGGTGGTGGCTCACGCCTATAATCCCAGCACTCGGGAGGCAGAGGCAAGAGGATAGCTGAGTTTAAGGCTTGCCTGGGCTATATAGTGAGCTCAGGGCCAGCCTGAACTACAAAGTTAGACCCTTTCTCAAAAAAAACAACAACAACATAAAACAGTCTCTAAGAATGAGTTCAGCCTAATTATTAAAATAACAATGTGGTGGTTCCTGAGTCACCATGCTGGCTGGATGAGACCCACATTCTGCACACTGGGAAGACAACACAGCAGGAGACTATCTTGCAAAAGTGACCTGGGCAGTGCTCACCCCACTCTGACACCTACCAGTTTGCACTCCAGAGAAGGCTCTAGAAGGCAGTTCCCACCTGACCTGAGCTAGAGGAATAAGAGAGCAAGAAGCCCTCAGAGGTCTGTGTAACCATCAGCATAATGAGATGTGGTCTACTGAGTGCTTCGCAGTTGGTCTCCTTATAGGAAGAGCTGATGAGAAGGGTATCATGCTCCATGTGTCCCAGGCTGGAACAGCCTCTTGGCAAGGAGCTTCTCTCATTCCAGCACTATGGTTCCCCCAACCTGATCAAAGAGAGCAATGCTTTTGCAGAAATATTGTTTCCAGCCACTTAACCAACAACACTTACATAGCCCAATGTGCTTGGATGTGGTCAGATGGAGCTATAAACTGGCCAGAAGCAAGGGCTACCCTCATGAGAGGGATAACTGAGGATTCCAGGGAGTCTTGTCTATAGCAAGCTGGAAACCAGCCCACGCAGCACAGAGGGAGATATCTAGCCATGCGCAAGAGGTATAGAAGCAATTAGGCAAGTTTCAGGTCTCAGGCAATAAAAATATTCATAAGTTGAATTCCTTTTTCCTTCTAAAAGTAGAAATTTATTCTGCTTCTAAAACACTTAGGCAATTCATCAACTAATTCTTTGCTGATTTATTCATTTCCTTAAGGTTAAATGATGTAAATTTTCCTCCTGAGATATTTAACTAAGGCAAATCCACCGAAGTTTTCCAAGTAGAATTTGCAAAAGGAGAGATGTGGCCTCTTAGGCTTTGTAAAAAAGTCTTTCTAAAGTTCTAAATGTAATCTCCTACTTTTGCATAATAGTTTGCAATATGTGTGTACTAAGTACTAAAGGAAGGCTTAGTGTCCTCCCATTGGAAAAACAGAACAGAAAGCCTTATTATATTTTCCTCTTCATAGTGAATATTTTTTGTTTAAAATTTTGAAAGGAGATAGCTTGGTCAAGCAAATACCTAATAAAGTTCTCCTCAAGTTTTATCTGCTCAGCTGACCCTGTAAGTTTGGGTGGAAGGGGCTAAATGCAGGTGGGATGTAAATTAGTTTGGTATCAAAAGGTAAAAATAAACTGAAAGTAGAAATGAGAAAAGAAACTTTCAGTGACAGAGATGGAGAACAGTGTAAAAAGAGGCAGAGTTTAACCCATTTTTTTTTTAACAGAGAGGAGCCAGCTCTCGTTGGTATAACAGTCAAATGTGGGAGCCACTTGATCATTCCTTTAATGACTGTAACAAGGCATTTCTGATCTCAAATTCAGAGAACCTAAAAACCAGAGACCTGATTTAAAGAAGGATATATAGGTCTATGGCAAATAGTTTTTATAGTCAGATTTTATATTGACAATAGTACAGTTCTATGGTAAAGAGTAAATTTGTAACCAAGACTGCTGGCTTCCAAGTCTTTCTATACAAGTGAGTAGCCATAGGACACCATAGAAGTTTAAGGTTGCTCAATTTAACAAAGATACCTAGTTAAATTTGAATTTCAAATGACGAAGAATTGTGAAGTATAAGTATGTCCCAAATGCCGCACAAGCATATACCAGTGATGGTGAACCTTTTAGAACTTCTGACAGTAACAAACAGTCCACTGTGGCATGCATGCCATAGACTCACTGCCATTGGCATACACTTATACTAATAAATATTTATCAATTTTCAAATTGAGTATCCTGTGTTTTACTTAGCCTCTTTGTATGTGGGGTGGTTTTTGATAGGTAAATACCATATCTTTTCTCTGGTATGAGAAACTGAAGTTTTAAATGAGTTTTAAAATGTATGATAGATATTGTGAAATAGAAAATATTCAAAGGGAAAAGGGGGTTAGGGATAAGTAAAGAAGGAAAAGGAAAAAATTTGATAGTAATTCATTTTTGAATGTGGAGTTTCTCTACCTTTCTTCTGGACAGATGTAACTCTTCTCTCACAAAGGAAGTAGGGTATTTGGAAAACCACCTCCAAACTCCAAGTAGATGAAATTCCCTTCTTGATGAATCAGAAAGAATATGGGCTTTATTTGGAATAAAATACCAGAAAATTCATTAGGAAATTATATTAATCTGTTTTGATGAAAAGTGAAGATTAATAAAGATATATGCTACTTTGTAGGATTAAAAGAGCATACCATTTCTTATTGTTAAGTGAAATTAAAGAACCATGACCAAAGTGACATTAAAATGCTCTTCAGATGCCCATAGGAAAAAAACAGAACACATCTTCAATTCCTTCCTTCCTTCCATCCCGTATAATCAATCACAAAGACGTTTTTCCAACCATACTCCTGCTTCTCAGTTTACAACATCGCAAATGTACTGGTTTCTAAGACAGCCCCCTTAGTGTGCTGGTTTCCAAAATGGCCTCCCTAGTCAGTGTGCTGGTTTCCAAGATGGCCTCCCTAGTCAGTGTGCTGGCTTTCAAGATGGCCTCCCTAGTCAGTGTGCTGGCTTCCAAGTGACCTCCCTAGTCAGGGTGCTGGTTTCCAAGATGGCCTCCCTGGTTTAGGCAGCCTGAACTCATCCTCCAAACACCAATTGCACTTGGGCCTTTTCTTTTGTCTATAATTCTTCACTGATAAACAATAATTAGATACTTTGATTGCATATTGTTTCCTCAGTTAGCCTTTGACTCATGTTCTTATGCTGAGGATGTTTTATCATTATCTACTTACTTTACTATTTGTTTCTCAAAATGGAAAAGTTGACTTACATTTTACCCCTAGAAGAAACTTCCTTAGCTCACTGTCTCCCACATACAAATCTCTATTGTGGAACCTCAGAGGTTATTCCAGTACTAGTGTCATGTGTCAGTATCTACACTGGGCTTGAAGTTCCTTGAAGCTGAGATAGGTTTATTCACTCTTGTACTCTTGGCAAATGCCAAATGGTCTGGGACACAGCTATTTCTAAGTGAATGAGAGAAAGCA
Source organism: Thryonomys swinderianus (assembly GCA_004025085.1). Taxonomy (NCBI): domain Eukaryota; kingdom Metazoa; phylum Chordata; class Mammalia; order Rodentia; family Thryonomyidae; genus Thryonomys; species Thryonomys swinderianus. Next base: position 29,817 of record PVIC010008955.1, on the reverse strand, counting down.
GTGCTTACATAAGCAAAGGCTGCTGTGGCAAACTGAAACATTAGCTCAATAACTTCCTAGGTGGAGTAGACACTGTGTTTGTTAAGAAATTTCCCACAAAATTTCTCAGAATGTAAGTATTCACCAATGTCCTGACCACAACAACTCAGGAGAGAGTGACACAGGCAGGAGCCCTTGCATGACTGCAGCCTCACATACTTGAACACCTAGACAGTGGAGTCTCAGAGGCTGACTGTGCCAGAGATGGAGGAAAGGCAGTACTGTGCAGGCCCACTTCAATTATCACACTATTTTAAAATTATCTGTGGCATTTTCATAGCACAACTGCATATTCTTCAAATATTCTAGATGATCGATCTTCAGCAGGCATACATAAGCATGTATGTATAATGTGTCACCCAATGTTGTATGACCTTTTATGTTCTTTGGAGATCCACAAATGATAAAATACTAGGTATCGTGTGCTCCAGCCTCAGATGACTAAACCACCATGGTCCCTTCTGCATCCTGGTCAGAACAGAGCAAAAGTGGGCCTGTGGGCACTCTGTGCTCTCAGTTCCTCGTGGGCATCACAGGCCCACCAGCCTCCTCCAGCACAGAGCTGGTCCACCCTGGGTTAGGGTAAGGTAGGCAAGGATCAGCTCCTCCTCCATCTCTCTTCCATGTATCCTCTCTCTGATGCACACTCCACCAGAGTCTGGAACCATAGTCAAACACTGGGTTCCCAAAGAGGTGTTCCTGTTTGTGCTGATGTCCAGACAGGGGTTTCTGCAGCCCCCTCTCCTGCCATCACATTGATGTCACCACCTAGGTAAAGACCTTAGGTAAACCAGTCTATAAGCAGCATCTCCTGAGTTTTCCTGTGAGGATATGACAACCTTCAGCACCTCCAGATGGCCTCAGTCTGGGACCTTAGGAAGGGGTGTCACAGGGAGACCTGGAGCCACAGCTCCTATCCATCCCCCAGCCCTTCTCCTCACCTTTCGTGGAAGAGCCAGCCATTCATTGGGATAAATGTACATAAGCAAAGAAGATGCTCTGAAACTCTGGGCTTGATACTAAATAAGTGGGACTTGTGACAGCCCAGAGCCAACCCAGAGTGCCAGACAGACCCAGTGGCCAGACCACAGTCCTCAAAGGTGAGGCCCATACTCCTGTCACTGTGCCTTGGCACAGAGCAGCCCAGTGATAGAGAACCATGACACAAGTGTTATTTGTTTTTCTTTTAGGACAAAAGATGTGAATGTGTGAGTTGATTTTTTTGAATTAAGACTTCAGTATTCGGGTTTAATTACAAAGCTGGAACTTAGCAATGAGCAAGTGCATTTGGGGTTGCAGCTTGGACCCTTGTCTCTCAAACGTTTCCCATCACTGGAACGTCCTGGACCATCTCCAGGTCCTCAGCATGTCCACAGAAGACACACAAGATGTTGGCAGAACACCACACTGGCTTCTTAAGGAGAAGCCCCTGGAGTTTCCTTTCCCCATCAATTTTAAACTTAAAGCATCACAGCATGGCCAAGGCATTGCAGAGATGAGCCCCCCTTGGCTCTCATATGCAGACAAGTCCCCCCTCCCACCTTTGGCCCAACTGTGAGGAGGCCAATGCACTCATGCTGAGTGCAGTGGATGACACAGTTGTCGACCTCCATGACTGCTGCATTTCCACAGCATCCGTTCGTCTCCCCAAAGCAGCACATTTCTTCACGTGGCCACACCTCCAGGCCTCAGACCTGGCAGCTGCCACTTCCTCCACAACAAGCAGAGACTGAACTTTAAATTCTCCTTCTGCTCGGCTTCAGCAGCAGTGCCCATCTATCAGCTCCAGGTGACTTTTCAAGATGAACTTCAGGGTTCTTCAAAATCTGAGTTACTGCGATTCCAGATTTAATAAAACCTAATTATATCATGGTCCCTAAATGCTTCTTGTGATAACTCATATTATTTTCATCACAATTGACAGCAACTTTTCAAATAAAGGTTAATGAATACAAAAGTGACTAGAGATTTATAGCAAAAGCTACAGTGTAAAGTATTTTAGTAAGGCTGGTGGCCTAATTACCTTTACATCTCCACTCCGGGACAGACAATTACTGAGTCTTTCCCCTGCTTCTCCCTAGCACATCAACTACAGGAAGGTCCTTTCCCCATTACATTCAAAAGGAAAAAAATGTGTTTCAGGGTAAATTTCTGGCTACCTTTGATCAATAACTCCATCATATCTGAGATGGAAATATTACATCCAGACTGTTTACAGCATGTCTACTGGCCGTGAAAAATGCTAAGCTGATAACTTATTTGGAGTGAGGTGTGTAAGATTAATTTTTCCTCTATAAAATAAAGTATTATCAAAGGCTTAATTTTTTTATTAAACTAATCAATTTTTGACTCTAAGATTTCTGCATGTAAAGTCCCAGAGCACTAGTACTGCCATCATTGCAGCCAGCACCACCCAGCCTGCAAATGCCAGCTCTGCATCCAAAGTTGGGCCACAGTGACTCCAGTGGGCAGAGTGGGTCTGTGGTGAGTGATGCGTCTGCATCAGTGTGATAATTCAGCAGGTCTCCATCATTTCTTGTTGGATATTAATTTCTTGAAGAAAAAGAATATAGATGACTTTGGACTTAAGATTTGTCTTCTAAGAGAAGAACTAATTAATCCAGGAAAACCAGACATGCTATAATGAAAATCAATGAAAGCCCTCAAGAAAGTACAGACTCAGGGATTGGATTTGTCCCGTATTTCTTTGTTACATCAGATGAACTCTCCACTTTGTGACCCATAATCAATAATAAGTCATATTGCTTATTTATAAACTCACAGGGTGAGATTTCAGACTTTGTATACTGTTATAAAGACTTTGTATACTGTTATCTTAGAATCAGTTATTTGTTGATTATGTAAGGACTACCTTAATACACACCAACAAATATGAATATGAAATATTTGCTAAATTTAAGAATTTTTCAAAACCCTGAATAACAGACATATTATGTTATAGCTGTGTCTGCTTTTAAAATAGTATTATGGATGCCTCTAGCAAATAGTTACTGAAAACTACCTTGGTCATTCCTGTTCCCACAGCAAAGTGCCATAGATTGGAGAGCTTACAAAGAACAGAATTTCATTTCTCCTGGTGGGGAAATCCAAGTCCGGGTGCCAGCAATTCCTGCATGGTGAGGGCTGTGATATCCAGAGGATGCACTCCACTAGGTCCTCATGAGCCTCATATGCAGCACCCCTAGAGAAAGAAGAGCCAGGCACCCTGGAGGCCTGTTTTGTGGGCCACCAAACCTGTCCATGAGGCAGAGCCCTCACGGCCTTCTTGCCCCGGAAACTCACTACTAACACTGTCATTTGATGATTAGGTGTCAGTGTTTGCATTTTGAAGAGATACACTCTCTTCCACCATAGCAAATGCCTGCTCTTTCCCAGGCACAGGAAGTGTTAGTAATAATAGTAATCTACTACCATTTCTTAATTACAGACTAACAGAAGAAAAAAACTAAGCTATGCTGAGCATACTGCAAAACTTTTTAGCAAGTTACCTAAACGCAGGTACTGGAGCAGGGCTCACCCTAAACATGCACAAAGAAGACCTGTGCTAGGAGAGGGACTGCATGTCCTTGGGACTTAATTATGCAGGTTTTGAAACATAGCAAGGCATATATTATACAACTATATGGTCTTAAAGAATTTTAATTAAAAAAAATAAACCAGTGAAGCTAACACTCAACTTAACAATTAGAAATGGCCACATAATTGCCTTTATCTCCTCCTCACTCGTTTCCTGCATGCCTCCAACAATTTGTCTCCACTTGTGCTACTCCTGCCATTTTGTCTTCTTGTCCCACCATAAATTAATACCCAAGATTGTATAATTGATGAATAACAGAAACCCACTTCTCATCATGTGTGTGTGGCTGGAGGCCCAAGACCCGGATGTGGGCAGGGCTAGTGACTGGTGAAGCCCAGTCTGCAGCTTCCAAGCAGACACTTTGAACACAGCCCTCACACAGAGGAAGGAGAAGGGGAATAGGGTAGCGTGAATCCTTCTAGCAGTGACAGTCCCCAAAATAAAATGGCCATGTTCCCCCTATATGCACAGAGACATAAAATCTTTCTGAGGAATCTGTGTAAATGTCTGTGCCAGTTGCACATGTGACCCAGACAGTATCAGCTCATCAAGGGGCACAGAGCACAGGATGCAGCAGTGCCCAGCTGGTTCTGAGGCATAAGACCTGGTACTGAGTTCCAGCTCCACTATTTGTTACTGAGTGAAGTTACTGAGCATAGTTTACCACATTAAAGATATGAATTTTAAATGTATGTTTTTTGCAAATTATTATACTGATGTCATATGATACCATTATGGTTGTATTTATTGGTAGGGCACAGCTCCTTTTTAACTTTACCCTATTCTTTCCTCACTTACACTTAATTCTAGCTCATTTTTGTCACTTTATTCTGTAAACCTATAAATGATTAAATCTTTCTTTGACTTTGAAAAATAGGACGAGTCATTTCTACAAACATTTATAAGATTGATCACTGAGGTAGCTCATAAATAATTGCTGGCCTACACTCTTTTTGTCTGCCCATTATTTACAGACAATTTGAAACATTACAAGCCAATTTGGCACTTATTAAATAACCAACACCTCATCATTAACCTTGAGTGAGAATGATGTAACCTTCTTGTAACAGTATTAGAAATTTCTAGATCCATTGTTCCTGTCTTATCAGCCCATTTTAAAAGCTTGGGTAAAGAGCTGCTTTTTGTTTGTTTGTTTGTTTTTGAGACAGGGTGTCGCTTTGTAGTTCAGGCTGGCCCTGAGCTCACTATGTAGCCCAGGCAAGCCTGGAACTCAGCAATCCTCCTGTCTCTGCCTCCCGAGTGCTGGGATTACAGGCATGAGCCACCACACCCGGCGGCACTGTGGTATGTGGTATTGATTGCTGGTGGGCGTGAGTTACCACGACCAGCATTGTATGTGATTACCAGGATCTAACTCAGGATTTGCACTTGTGAGGCAGGCGCCGGAACCACTGAGCTAAATCTCCAGCCCAAAAGCTGCTTTTTAAAACTTATTGCTGCCTTGTATTTTGCAGTAGTGCAAAATAGACATGCATGTTTATCTAAGATGTAGCAAGTCTGATGAAGAAACAGAAAGAATATTTTTTAAAACTTTTAACATTCAATGGAAAATCATCTTGTAAACTTTTCTTTTTAGAAATGCCCCTGTTCATTTGACCTCATAATTGCATATTTCAACCAAATGACTATTTTGCTTAGGGCTACAGAGCTAAGGTGCTTTAGAAAGTGCAGTATCAATCATCCTCAGAATTGTCAACTAAATTCAAAATGCACAATCACTATCATCATTTTTGAAATCCAAGAGAACACAGCTTGAGTTTTCAGATTGCAGGTTGAAACTTCAGGGGAAAAATGACCTAATTTGTAAGCTAATCTTTGAAATTAAATTCAGGTTAAATGTATGAATATATTTACACATGAATACATGGAGTATTTTAGTTATTTTTCCTACTCTTCTTTCTGCACAGTAGGGAAGATCTCTACTTTCTAAGTCTTGTATTTACAGTCGCATCCACCAGGCCTCTGCACCTCACTGATGATGTTTGTCACAGGACAACTAACAGCTGAAGCCTCATTGCTGGGAAGAAAGGTAGATGTTACCATGTAAAGGAATACTTCCCTCCATGTGCACCCCACAGATCCCTCATGCACTCTGACTGACCCTAGTATATATGCTCTCCAGGAAAAACATACACCTTTTATATAAAATGACCTTTCTTATTGCACACAAGTATTTTTTCATTGTAAAACTATAATTTAAAATAAACATCAAAATGGAAAGGAAGCAGAATGCCACCCTTACAGTACTCAGTGTAAGTACCAATTGGCTATTGATACAGCTCTGACAAAGTCCCGAGGAAAACACTGAGAGGAGTAGAACCTGACTCTGGATCATGGTTTCAGAGTGTCAGTCCATGGTCGCACCAGCTCTAATACAGATGCATCATGGAGAGGCGCTGTGGAGCTTAGCACCTCACCTCATGCTGGTTACATACAAACAGAGGGAATGAGCCAGAGAGGATGGGAGCAGGTAGAGTCCCAGGCTCATGCCCCCAGGATCCCTTCAGCTGAGCCCCAGCTCCTACTTCCATTACCTCTCAATGCACCATCAAACTGTAATCTCACCATTGAGATTACAGAGAGAGTCAATGAATTATTCCATGGAGGAAAAAGTACCTTCATAATCCAGCCACCTTCCAGGAGCTCAGCCCATGAACATGATTGCACTGGGGACAGGGCCTTAGCACGTTCTGGGTCCAGACAATAAAACAAAGTTTCATTTTCCTTATAGAAAGACACAGGTCCATATTTCACTTCGTCTTATTAACATAGTAGAGACCAAAATATGTTCTCAACATTTACTTGAGGAAGGTCTGGGACAGAGTTCATTGTTTACCTGGGATACAACATCCTGCTATTTCCCCATCCTACCTGTTCTGTCATAAGGCACATCGCAATGCTCCACTGCGTCAGCTTCCCCTCCTCCACCCTGCAGGGCTCCTTCCCTCTTGTCCTGACCCCAAGCCCCTTTGCCCCCAGGTCTCCTCACTCAGAACTGCCTGTGTCTTACCTCACTTTTCTGAGTGTTGCCTCTGGCCTGGCAACGTTCTCCTCAAGAAGAATGCTGCTGCCACAGATATTCACAACATCCTCCCATTCTGCATTCAGGGTATCCTCCACTCACCTCAGAGGCCTCCACCCCCTTCCACCACACCAGTGGCTCCTGCCTTTTTTGTCTGTGACTCAGAAATTAAGCAGCTCCACACAACCCACCAGATCCCTTCCTCCCTCCCATCTTGGCCCAATACCTCTCCTTAATATCATATCTCTCTGTGTTGACCAGTCTTGTCCTTCCAGTCCCTCAAGTCACCTGGGAAGATTCACAGAACTTCTTAAATGCAGACTGTTGGATGAGTGTCCAGTACTCTGAGCTGGATGACTGGATGTGAATGGATGGAGATCACCACCGAGCTCTGGGGCCCCATAGCTTTGTCTCTTGGCCTCCTGCTTTGTAGCCTGAGGACTTGCTCTACCACACACTCCTACTGTACCACGCTGTCCACACGAGAAGCTCAAACCATGGAGCCACCCGGTCTTAGATTCGACCTCCAAACTGTGAGCTAACTAAGGCATTTCTTCTCACAAGTCTATTGCCTTATGTGTTTCGTTGTAGTGATATGACTGACACAACTGTTCTGAGAAGTAACTCACTGTAGGTGACACATGATGAAACAAAGAGCATGTGTACTCCCTGAGCACGAGGATAAAAGTTAAGGTCTGGTGCCTGCAGGAGTCACACTGAGGCTCAGACCAGACCCCTAGTCCAGCGCAACAGACAGACCCTAAAGTCAGCACGGCAGTACTCCTCAGGGCTCCCTCAAAGGCTTTGCAGAGCTCGGCACGACATGAATGAGGTGACAAATACACTGTCATCGGAAAAGCAAGACAATGACAGTTGTGGAGGGTAAAGGGATCCACATGGAAAGCTATCCAATGACAAAATGCAGTTGCCATTTTGTTTCCAAGGAACAAGAATGCTTTGGAATAAAAAGATGGTAAAAACAAGAAAATGGAAACTAATTTGTGTGTATAGAGGATGGGCTTGTACACAGGGCAGGAAATGGGAAAAAATGCGAATCAAGATGCACCATGTACAGGTACAAATCCTCAGTGTTGGATGTGATCATAATATATACCTAATATGTACCAATAAATTCTATAAAGGGGAAAAGCTAAGACTGGCTGCCTGAGTTAGCAATATCTGGCATACATGATGGTCTCTCCTCAACGTCACATAATAACAGCAGCCATGGTCTGCTGACCTCCGGTGATGTCCATGGCCTTAGCCTATTTGAAAACACTGCTTCCTGTGCGAGCGCTGGGCCTGAAGAGCCACACTGCCCATGTGCCTCAGCCTCATAGCCTTCTGGAGAGGGAGCGTGGCAGAGCATGTGCGCGGGGTCCTGTGCCCAGTTCTTCAGATTCCCTGACCGAGCACTGTGAAAGAAGTGAGCCTGACCCAGTGTGCGTGCTGCTTACCTTGTACTAGGAAATCCAAGAGATGGGCAGATGGGGGTGTGTGCGGATGTGCACACACAGGCACACATTTGCATGGAGAGAGCAGGACTCGAGCTCCTGGCTTTCTGGGGTGTGGAAACAGCAAGTCGAAAATGCTTAGAGCACATAGTAGCAGGCCAGGAGGAAATTCATCATGCCCCAGGCGGAACTTGTTCTTTTGAAAACCTTCGTTTCTGCCCATCTGGTCTTCAAACAATCTGATGAGGCTGCTGTGTGATGGTAGAGAACGTGCTGGACTCACCTTCCTGGCACCTGTGGACAGGTATGGACCAAACCACTGGGGCCAGAGCCCAGCCACATTGACCCCCAAGGGGCCATGCTTCCAAGAAGAATTGTTTACTCCACACACGAGAAGACAAGTCAACCTCTTGTCATGACCACCCTCAGATGGTTTATGTCCATGTGTCCTCCAGGCTCATGTACTCACAGGCAGCCCTTCTGAAAGGTGATTAGACTGTGGCCATCTGGTACCTTAGCTAGGAGCTGTTAGGAGCCAGGGTCTGGTCAGAAGAGCCTGCCAACCCCCACCCCTCTCCTCCCTTCGCTCTCTACATCCTGGCCTGGTGAGCTGAGCAGCTCTCCTCTGCCCACACCCTTCCTCCACACTGCCTCTTCCTGAGCCAGCCAACTGTGTGCCAAAACCATAAACTAGAATAACCTGCTCCTCCCATCAGGCGCAGGCATCAGGTGTGTCTGGATGGCGAGGACAATGCCTGAGGCACCCTGCCCGGACGAGGCCATGATGGCTCCCCAACTAGCACTTTCCAGTTGCAACACTCAGCAAGGTCAGACAGTCCTTTACTTTGATGCATGTTTGCACAGTTCCCAGACGTTTGTCCTCTGGGCTCACATGGAGAATGCAGTTCCTTATTTTTTCCAGAGCCCACCATTCAGAGAACAAACAAGGGCTTTGCCTTTGCCAGGCGGGTGCAGCACCATCAGCAGCTTCCTGGAACCCTCCATACCTTGTTTCAAAGACACAGTTTTACCTGCATAGATGACCTTGTTATGTCATTGTGAGACAGAAAGGAAAATAAAAGGATCTGCCGCCACCACAGGTGACCAGAGGCAAACTCCGGCTGATGGGCACTTCCGGCCTTCAGTACCTGTGATGGGCACTACACAGTCTGCACAAAAAAGTCTCACAATTGCCTGCTCTCAGCTGAGAACCCCAAGCACAGAAAACAGCCTGCTTTCTTTCCAGAGAAGCGAATTATGCCCTTCTCATGGCATCGCCGATGTTCTGGCTCCTTGTCCAGTGGGAAGGAATTATATCCTGCAGGGCTTTATATCGCCTATCAGTAAAATACATAAAAACCCTCACTTGACCATGTTTAGGAACGAATAGGATTTAGTTCCTTTGAAATTAGATATTGGAGTTTTAAAATTTATGTATCTTCGTTTGCACATTTTAATAGACAGCTTTCACAGTCATAGTCTATAGACTTGATGTTTCATGGTGGAAAAGGATTATAGCTATCAACCACGAAAGGGAAAGTATCTATTTTGCACAATCTTTGAAGGGAATGGTATAAAGTTAATACTTCCATTTCATGCTTTTAAAATAAATTGTTACTTATCATCAGATTCTAAATCCCCATTAACAGCTCATATAATTTATGATGGTTGGGTAAGTCCATCTAACGTGATTCCATGACATATAAGGGTATGTTTTTGCTAACTTACTGCTTCCCCCAAACACCTATTTCTAAAAATTGACTTTTGTTTCCATTTAGAACATATGTAAAGACAAAAGAGAAAAAAAAAGAAATAGCAAAAGAATGGTTGTACTTGTACTGAAGGCTTTTGTCTTGAATTTATGTCACCAATATTCTGTCTGAATAGATCAGTAAATCACGCCAACCAACCCAAAGGAAACACCTCAAAGATGGCATTCTAACTTTAGAGGGTGTTGCATATTATTTATATGATTTTACCAAAATTGGTCATTTTCTTGTAAATTGCATGAGTTTGTACTTTCACTGGCTATTTAAATATGAAAATCATGAGCCACTTTAGCAGTGTTGTTTATTTGTTTGCTATGCTGGGCATCCAAACTGGGCTTCTGGAGTGCTAGGCACATCCTCTACCTTGGAGCTGAATCCCCAGCCCTGAGCACATGATTTTTAATTCCAAGTCCTCTCTTTATGTTGCTATGTGATGGGCTCTTTATGTATTTAAAATTAGAGTTGCTTAGAGCTGTAACATTAGTGTAGAGTACATGTGACTTGGTTTAAAGTCACCGTGTTAAAATCGGTGGTGAGTCCTCCACCCCACCTTCAGGATGACCAGAACCCCATCCACCATGATACCAGGGTTGTGGTCATTCCACAGTCCCTGGGGCAAGGCTGAGGGGATAGCAGTGAGACACACAGCTCCGAGAGCCTGGTTGTGACGTGTGTCGTTCTCACACCAGGAACAGGAGCAGCAGGTCAGATCACGAAGTCAGGAGGGAGGAGTTGTCCTTGTCCTTGGAAAAGGAGGAGATCTGGTCCCTGCGGCTCTTCCTCCTCCTCCCCCACCATATCATCTGAACAGAGCAGGGGCAGGACAGTACGAGGTGAATAGCTCATGCTCTGTAAGTGAAGGCTAAGTGGGATCCTGGTGCAGTTGTTACCTCTGTGTGAGCCCGGGGCAAGGCACATGAGTGCTCCATACCTCAGCTTCCTCACATGTGAGGCTCACTGGACCAGCCACTTCTGCACTCCAGAGAAAGAAGGCGCAGATGCGGAGTGCTGAGAACCAGTTCCAGGCACCTTGCACACCAACAAGCAGTGGGTGGCGTGGTTAAAGGCATTCCCCAGACCCTCACCTGCCAGGACCACTCATCTTAGTTTTAAGGCAGTAAGCAGGGAGGCCCACAGCTGGATCATGGGGGGCTTTCAGCTAAATGGTGGAGCAGCAGTGAGCATGAAGCCCCAAAGGTCATACGGGACATGGCCCTCAAAGGCCCTCTCCTGAGAAAAAGCTCCGAGGGGTCTCACGGTGCGTTCTCCACAGACTGGCTCCTGAACACTTGCTTGAGTCACAGACAAATGGTTTTGTGAAAGCAAATGGGCTCCTGGAGGAAATTAATTTTTTGCAAATAGTTCCAACTTATTTTTTTTTTCTGAGACAGGGTCTCGCTTTGTAGTTCGGGCTGGCTCTGAGCTCACGATGTAGCCCAGGCAAGCCTGGAACTCAGCAATCCTCCTGCCTCTGCCTCCCGAGTGCTGGGATGACAGGCGTGAGCCACCACGCCCAGCATAGTTCCAATTTTTGCAAAGAAAAATTTATGATTAGATACCAAGCAACGCAGCTCATTTCTGTTTGCCCTGCATATTTTATCCATTCTCATCCAGGATAACTACTTTTGCTACACCCCTTGGACTCACTGAGGAGACAAAGGCCTTAGGACCTTCCCAGCCTCCACTGGCTGCACTTCAGTCTGCTAAGAGCTGTCCAGCAGGTGGCCATGGACATAGTGTGCTCGGGAAGTTCACGTGCTGCCCGTCGCCTGCATTTGTGGGGAAGTGGACTCAACAGCAGGTGACTGCACAACGGGGCTTAAGAAATGACACCTTTCTTCCTCAGGACTACACAGGAAAGTGTCTTCCTTCAAATCTTCTATATCTTAGCTAAGGGTAATATATCTGGAAAAACTCACTGGGGAAATTTTAATGTAAAAAGCCATAGCCATGAAAAAAGTAACACCTGTAAATAAGAAAGAATACATATTTTTAAAATAGGGCTTCAATTATTACTTGAGTAATATCACCAAATGTTTCATTTGGCCTTGAGTCACACTAACAGTATGGAGAAAAGATATATTAAGAAATATCTAAACATAAACTAAATCCTCTTGAAAATGACTGTCTGCACATCCATAAGGGAACAGTACCTCCCCATAGACAGTGCTACTTTCTCCTGCTGTGCTAGGGATGGAGCCCGGGACCTCGCACAGGCTGGGTGAGTGCTTAAATTCGGCCCCGTGGAAGTGACCTTCCAGAGAAGCTCTGTTAAAACAGTTCATTGAAATCTATAACCTTCTGAATAGCAGTTTAAATCCAGTTTACATATTCTGATAAATATTTTAAAGCACTGTCCTCCTCTAGTAACTTATTACAGTGCACCTTTTTTTTTTTTTTTTTAAAGCGGTCTTGCTTTGTAGTTCAGGCTGGCTCTGAGCTCACTATGTTGCCCAGGCAAGCCTGGAACTCAGCAATCCTCCTGCTTCTGCCTCCCAGTGCTGGGATTAGAGGTGAGCCACCATGTCCGGCACTGTGGTACTGATTGCTGGTGGGAGTGAGTCTTCACGCCTGGTATCATTGTATGTGGATACCAGGATCAAACCAGGGACCTTGCGCTTGCCAGGCAGGCGCTAGAACCACTGAGCTAAATCTCCAGCCCTGCACCCTTTACTGTTTACAGACCTTCTGGAATCCATGGCTGGCAGGATCACAAACAGCAGCCTCTCAGGAAGCACACTATTGCAACCAGAAGACAAAGCCCAAACTTTCAGATTTTACCTCCCCTCGCTCTTCATGCCCATCTTTACAGCCATACATTTTTGTTCTAAAGTCATTGAAGATATCATAATGGATCTTGATTGTGTTTAGTTGATATTCATTTAAACAATGTACCCATCAATTTATTTTTAGCTGACCTTCATTATTTTCTTCATTTTCAAGTTTCCATCTGAATTCAGTTCTTTGTGTTGGAAGAATTCCCTTTAATATTTAATATTCCTTAACTGCAGGTATGTCTGTGACCAAGTTTGTCTTTTTCTTTCCTTCTTTTCCTGAACACTCTTAACTTTCTCCATTTTTACAGTGGCATAGAAGACAGTGCTGGTGATGTGCCTCCTGCCAGCACCTTGAGGTGTCGCGTACCCTCGTCTTTCTGCTTCTGTGGCCTGTTTTCAGAGTCGGCTACAGCTGTCCATGCTGCCTCTGGTGATGTCCCGTCTCCCCCTGGCAGCAGAGAAGGCTCTTCCTTCCCTCCAGGTGCAGCAGTTTGCTCCATGTTCGGCTCCACGAGGTCCCTCTGGGCACCTCCCGGGTGGGGTCTGTAGCACTACAGCACCTCACAGCTTCAGAACTTGGTAAGTTTCTCCCACAGAAATTACCAGTGGATTAGACTCAGCTTTCTTCCGCTCTGTCTCTCTGGACCCAGACATCTCCAACCCCACAAGAGCTCCATAAATTACTCTGATTTCTCTGCCCAGAGCCAACAGTCAGTGGCGTTTTTTCCAGGTCCAAGGACTCTGGCATGATGACACCAGGCCCAGGACCAGGACTGCGCATCTGAGCTCTGACACTCCTGGCTCAGTCCCTGAGGAATTGGAGCCAGGTAAGTTCTATCACCTAGTTCTCTGGTGTCTTCAACTTTACTTTATCTTGCTTTTTAGTGAGACTCAGCAAGTGTATGCGGCACCAACAATTCCATGAGAGTAAGAGATATAATCTCTAATCACGATATTTTAATAAAAATTAAGATTTAGTTATTATACATACTTAAAAATTATAAAATCCAATTTTATGTCATTTCAGTACATCTGTTTCAGGGTCTGACAAAAGATTTAGTTGTGAGAACAAACTCACAGTGATCAGGAAACTGATGATAGAGAACACCATTTAAACTACCTAAATGCATTGATCAATTTCCCTTCCTTTGAAGTTTCTTCTTTTTGTCAAAGTAAATTACATCTTTGAATAGGTGCTTATTTCAATCATCATTCTTGCAAAGACTTGAATGACAATTTCTGAATTCCAAATATTGGATTTTCTTCCATGAGTCCTGGATGTTTCATGGGATAAATGGCATATTTTATAAGATGTATTTGTTTGTATGATAAAAGACTGTAAGAATGCAAAACTTATCTATGACAAACCATAGGGAAGTCATTTTCAATCTATTCTAAATTATTTTATGATCTTGAGTTATTATTTTATGATCTTGAGTTATTATTTTATGAAGTCTTATCTTTCAGAGGTTATCAAGAGATTTAGGCTGTTTAAATTACAGAAACCCAGGCAGAAGCCAATCAAATATATAAAATATTATAAGGTAGAGACTCTAGCTAGGCAAAGGTTAATATACTTTGAAATTTCAATCGGTTCAGAATGCATCTTATTTCTTGATATATTAAAATACTGTGAGCATCAGAGCCACAAGGTGATTACATAACATGAGCATTGCAATGGTTTAAGAAATGATCGCATTGATGTTGGCTGATTCTGGGCAGTCACGTCTGGTGTGTCTTCTTCAGTCTAGCTGAGGACTTCTGTTCCTCCTGAGCGAGCTACGATTTCATAGATTGGCTTCTCCTGTTAAAGGTCTGAGTCTGCCTATCGGCCCACAGTGCCTGTCTGAAGAGCTAGCCCTTGGTGGGTGGAAAGGGAGCAGCTCCACACATACTGGTCACAGTGAAGGTCTCAGTGATCCGTGATGCTGTGAGGTCTTAGACAGGACACATTAGCACAGAGAAGGCAGCATGACTTGTACAGAGAGCTCCCACAGAGGCAAAATGATCCATGGGAAGATAAGAGATCTTACCCCTTGGGGCCTCTCTTTATGAATAAGATCCTGTCTTTCTCAAGCCACCCATCAGGTGACTAGGGGTCTGGTCAACCTCCAACTCAAATGGAGCCTCCCTGAAGACTTAGGCTTCCAGCTGCCCCTCTCCTGCTGCACAGTGACCCCGCTGGCCCCCCACTCCTCACGCTCAGCCATGACATGTTGATGTTACCCACATCCCCCCACTATCTTTTTCTTATTGTTTGATTGATTCTGTTTTATTGGCTATGTTCTGTGTTTTAGCAGCGTTGTTAAAAAGCAGTGGAATCCAGTGTACGATTGAGTGACTTTTAACGTGGACTCAAGGTTGTGCCTCCATCATGGTCAATCACAGAGCACTCGTACCTGGAGATCCAGCCCTCTGCAGCTGCCTCCCCAGCTCTGGGTCCTCACCTTATCCTTGCGTGACCACCAAGCTACCATCTACCTCTGCAGTCTACACACTTGGCTGAGTTCACAGGATCCTACCTTTTGTAATGAGCTTCTTTCACTAGGTACAATGCTTGCAAGGGTGGTACAAACGTCTGTGTACATCAGTACTTCAGTTCTTTTTACTGTGAAATCATTTACATCACATAATCATGCCACACATTGTTAATCGTTCCGCTGGCTCATGGGTATTTGAACTGTTTCCACTTTCCGTCCATTAGGCAAGGCTGGGCTTTGAGCCCTTCTCCGCGCTCTTGCACGAGCACATTTCTGCTTCCCTGATTACAGCTCTCTGGTCTCTGGGGGCAGGTCAGTGTGCGTGTGTTTAACCATCTGTGGATTCCCAGACTTCTCCGAAGCGGCCGTCCCACCTCACAGCATGGGGCTCATGGTTAGGGCACATTCTCAGGGACATGCCATCAAGCAGCTTTCTGCTTCAGCGATCTCTTTGATGATGTTCTTCTCACTGTGGGTTTGATTTGCACTTTTCTGATAGCTGAGGACGTTGACTGTTACCAGCCGGTAATGTGTCCTCTCCAGAGCAATGTGTGCACAAAGGGTACGTAACATGCTACAGCATGATGTCTCAGGAACGATGGAAGGAGCAGAAACAAGTCAGGTGCAACATGGCCTACATGTGGGATGTGCGCCGAGGCACATACTTGTCCCAAACACCTGCCCCACACATACCTCACAAACCACTCCAAGGTTGTGCTCACTGCGGCCCTCCCTTTCTGTTAGTTTTGGCACGTTCTCAGTTTGAAAAGGCATGAAGTGTTAAGACAGAATCATAGCATCTAGCTCTTTGTCCACTGGGTGTTTCTATTGTCTTCAGTGTGCAAGACGAGCCCGTGTTTGGGACTTGGCCATGTGCAGTTTCTCCTTCCTATGCGAAGGCCCCTAGTCTGTTTATGTGTCTCCCGGTCCAGGATATTTGAGTCATTTCTACATTTTTGCTCTTCCAAGAGCAACTGGACAACAAAATGTCAGAAAAGTTCCCAGGGCCATCCCAGCCTCTGGTCAGCGGCCTGTGTGTGGTTTCCAGCTGTCCTTGTTCCATGCAGCTCCACAAATGTTGATTTAGGAAATCTACTTTTTTTGTTTTAGCTTCATAAAAAGTCTCAATGTTTCATTCTCACCAATGTTGTCTGGTAATTTTCACCTTTAGAATCTATTTACCGAGTGTCTTCCTAGCCTTACCTCATGACTCTAATGAAATACCTAGGGCTGATCACATCACGAAAAAGAGGTTAACTCAGCTCACAGTCGGGCACTGAGAGGCCAGACAGCCTGGCGATGGCTCCACTTTGTCTGTGTCACTCTGACAGTGGCTGCGTGGGGGTTTGCTGGGGAGGACGGACGGACACACCTCACTGAGGTCCCACATCCCCAAGGACTCACCCCGAGGAGACCAACGACCTCCCACCTGCCCCATCCCTAGGGCCTGGCCACCTCCCACGGCACTGCCCTGGGGATCCAGTCAGGCCTCAAAGACTTGGGGGTGCACACTTGCACTGCATCCAGCCATGACACCCCACTTTAAGAAAACCTTGCTTGGTTTTAGGATTTCAATTAATCTGTAGATAACAGGGAAACTCGGAAGGTGTTGCAGTGTTATTAGGTGTTGCCCCGGGCTGTGACTGCCCCTCCTCTGACCAAGGTATTGAGAATACCTCTAAATAAATGTTGGGCCTCTTGTCACAGTCTGCACCGACCCTACTAGTCTTATGTCCAGGTACTCAGTATATTGTTGCCAATGTAAGTGATATTTTTAATGACCGCTTCTCACTGCCGTTGGCTGCAGAAGCACCTGCTAAGATATTCAACAGAACGTTGCCAGGAAGCCAGGTAAAGTAGCCAGGTGGGTGCAAAAGCCTGTGACTCCAGCACTCTAGGAGGTGACAGCAACTGAACTGCAAGTTCGAGCTCAGCCTGGACAACTGTAACTTAGGAATAGCCTGTCTCAAAATTAAAAATTAAAAATCAAGAGCTGGGATGTACCTCGTGATGGAAGTCCTTGAGTCCAATCCCCACTACCAAAAAAAAAAAAAAAAAAAAAGGAAAGTGGTTTGAGAAGGGTGAAAAGGTAGATCATCTTTACCTCCCTTATTTAAACAAAATGCATTTATATTTTCCGTCAAAAACTTTTTTGTGCTTGATTGTAGTTATCTTTTATCAGGATAAGGAAAGCCCTAAAAGTAATAGTCTATTAATTAATGAGTATCACATTTTTTTTCAGGCTTTCTGAATCAGTTGAGAATATCAAACTTTAATCTGTTAGCTGTATGGCATTTGACATTATTCTACTATTTGTGCATCTTTCCATAAGGGAGCAAAAGCTTCTCGGAGATTGCGTGTTTGTAGCGCAGCACCGGCCCTTTTCGGGCTGCCTGCGCACACGGCACTACTCTGCGCTCCGGGCCGCCGCCTCCCCACCGCCCCGCTCTGGTCCTGCCCGCTGCGGCAGCACTGCGCAGCCTTGGGAGCCAGTGGTGGAACGCTCCCAGGCCGGGCCTACTCCTGCGAGGCCAGAGCGGCCTTCGGACACCAGCAGAAGCCACCGCTTCATTACCTGAACACAGGACGCTCAGCCGGGAAGTTATCTGGGCTTGAAACTCCTCTGGGAACTTTCTGAAGCACTGACTCAATTTCCTTAATGAGATGACTTAGAGTGTCACCCTCCTAAATCACCTGGGGCATACTGTTTAATAGAATTTCCATTTTCTCTAAGATTGTGTTTTACCTGACGTTCATAACATATCCCGTGTTAGCTATGATTGTGGATGATTAAACTATTATCTATAAATTCTTTACAAATCAGCAACGGTAAAATTAGCATGTTATTTCTATTTCTGACTTGACTGTCGGACCCAATGTGCCTCAGCTTCACTTGCTTATGTTCTTATCTGCTTCTGCTCTTGGACGCCAGTCAGCCTTAGTGGAGCCGTGTATATTTATCTACATTTTCAAAGCCTGGGCTCTGTTAACACTCTTCTTACTGTGGTCACTACGTGGTTTGGAGGCTTCCGCCATTCCGTCCTCCTTTCACTCGTTTTCTTCTACTCACGTCTGAAGCGGGGCCTGACTCGTTCACCCTCGGCTCCGCCTGGTCCGATGCTTGTGTCCAGTGAGCCCCGCCTTGCTGTCCCCGTCTGGTGTCCCTCATCCGAGTCAGCGCTCTGCAGCCGGACCCGGCCACAGGGTCTCGGATGTGAGGCCGCGCGGCCGAGCCCCGCTGCCGAGCCGCATCCCGAAAGGCAGCGCATGCGCCAGCCGTGCCACCGCTCAAAGCTCTGACGGTGTGTCTCCAGCAGCCGCGGCCGGGTTGATGCTCCGAGGAGGCAGCCGAGCCCCCACCAAGGCTATTAATAGACTATTACTTTTAGGGCTTTCCCACCAAGGCTATTAATAGACTATTACTTTTAGGGCTTTCCTTATCCTGATAAAAGATAACTACAATCAAGCACAAAAAAGTTTTTGACGGAAAAACTTGTTCCCTGCGATCCTCCAGTCTCTGCCCCCTGGGAACTGCCCGTGCCCAGCCTGGCCGCCGCCCTGGGCCGAGGGAACAGCCGTGTCAGGACCGAGGCTTCTGCTCCTCGCACAGGCAGGACCTGGCTGGCACATGGGGACACCAGGTGCTGCTGCCTGACCACAGGGGGCCACAGCGCCTCGGCCTGGGGCTGGGAAAGGGCTGCTCTGCGGGTGACATCTGCACTCTCCATGTACTGATGAATACACGCTACATCCTTATATACTAAGTACTTTGTATTTTCCCAGGTACTGATGAATACATGCTACATATTTATATACTAAGTACTTTGTATTTTCTCTTTTTTTTTTTTTTGTACGTGCCCAGTACATAGTGATTGCATTTCATGTGGAGAATGTGTACTTGAACATAACACAGCTTATGCCCAAGCTCAGTAGGCACAGCAGAAGTGGTGCTGGGCGGCAGCAGACAACTTTGGAGCAGGAAAGGACCCTTCGCAGTGTCTTATCGACCGCAGACCTGACCTCTGTTCTTGGGACTTCTGTCTCCAGACCCAGTGGCTGTAGTGAACTACTTAATACTCCAGGCTGCATGATCCCTCACAGCCTCTGCCTCGGGGCTCCCCGGCTCCTGTCCTTTGGAACAGACTCAGGTAGAGTGCTGTCTGCCTCTTGCCTCGGCATGGTGGGGCACCTCAAATAACTGGGTTCAGACACTAGTGAAGTCAGAATCAGCAAGCAAGTTTCTACTGACATCTGTGCTCTCACAGCGCCCCCTGCTGGGACCACAGGGACCGAAGGGGTCTGGGAAGCAGAGAGAATCCCCAGGCCCAGAGCCTGTGCCCTGAGGTGAGTTGAGGCTCGACATGGTGCCAATGGCTGACTCTGACTAGACAGAGAAATACCCATCAAAGTCACCTGTGGAAATCTTCCTTTAAATCACCATAAAATAAAGATACTCAGAATTTTCCTTTTGCAGTTGTGGAAAGTACATGAGCATAGGACCTGGCTTTTCTTCAGTTGCGAAAGTAGAATCAAGATCTCTCTGGAGCTCTGAAACCTTGAGCTAGGAAACATCGGAGGAATTCAACACAGTGTCCAGTGGCCTGTCGTCCACAGCCCTGTCACCCACAGGCTCCCCACGTGCACGAGAGGCAGACCGCAGGCTGGCCCCGGCCGGTGCGGATGTGCTGATCCTGCCCTGCCTGCACTGAGCCCAGCTGCCAGCCGGAAGACCTCTGCCTGCAGACGCGATGGCCTCTTCCTGGCCCAGATGAAGCAGTGTCCCAAAGCTCCTCGACCCCTCCAGGTCAGCAGCACACAGACAGGAAGCAGGGCTTGTGGGGCTGGTCAGCTATAACCCCGCCACCGGGTGGGCACCAGGCACTGCAGGCGCCCAGGACTGCTGGACCTCAGTACCAATGCAAGAAGCAATTATGAGGGTGAGACAAGACCTGTGTGTGGCTTGTGCCGTTCTGTTCACAGGCCAAGCACACCCATCCTAGAGAGGGCAGTGTGCAGAGCGCCTATTACCTGGGCTTTGGGCACTGCCACAAAAATCCAGGTAAGGCAGTAGGGCCGCTGGCTCCACAAAGACCTGCCCTGACATGCGCTGGCAACATGGAATCCCAGAAGGAGAGCCCAGGAGGCAGGAGGTCAGGTGTGTGCCCAGGAAGACTGTGATGCTCTCCCCTTTCGGGATCTTAGCACAGAAAGGGGCCAAACTCCAGTTCCTGGGTGAGGAGAAGCTGCCCTCCAATAAGACTGGGAGCACCTCTCATCTCTCATAGCACCTCGTCCACCCCTGCTCCTGCAGATCCAGCCCAAGGACCAGGTCCTCCTCGGGCTCCACCCACCACCAGCAGCTCAAGTGAGGAGGACCTTGCTCTGAAGATCTCCCTCCTCTGGTTCCTCATTCATTTCACGCGTGTTTTCGTCTCCAGCCTGGATCCAGGGGAACGTATAGGTCTGTTATGTCAGTCATTTTCTCGCACTGTAACAAACTACCTGAGGCTGGCTGGCAGTCCAAAGAGAGGAAATGTGTACTGTGGCTCAGCATTTTAGGGGTTCAGGACAAAGCCAGCTGCCCCTTCACACCAGCCTGTGTGGACCAGAGTGGTGCAGCACAGGAAAAATAGTGCAGGCAAGCTGCTCATGTGTGGTGCTGGGAAGCCAAACAGCAGGGGGAGCTGGGCCCCCGTGCCCTGGTGATCCAGTGCCTCCTGGGGCTGGACACCAGCTTCACATGAAGCCCTCAGCAATCTGCCATCTCTCACAGTGTTAGGTTTTTTAAATTATGGTGTAAAGCCATTATTTCTAAAATGATCTCATTACAAAATCCACAGGTGAGAACTAAATCTTTTCTATGCTATTGGGTTTTTTCATTCAGTGCCATTTTTTAATTATTCCAACTTGTCTTTTTAAGCACTTTCTCATCAAATTAAGGAATAGCTTTTTAAATTTATGTATCTTCAGCTTAATGAGTGAACCCAAAAGGTACAGGGATCCCCCCCCAAAAGGGTTTGGGATTTGCAGGTACAAGCCATGAAAGATGCATCAGGAAGAGATCTCTGGGCAGTGCCCAGTCTGCATGCAAAATCCCTGCTGTGAACCTGAACTGTCTTAGTCAGATACAAAGTGATGCAGGACAAAAATAAGGCATCGTGAACCCCAAAGTTCCTCCCAGGTAGCCTCTAGGGCCCAAGAGTCAGTTCTGCAAATGGGTTCTGGACCTAGCCTGGCATGTGGGCTGGAGACTGGGCATCCTGTTGGCCAAACGTGGAAACATCGCCAGCTCTGAGAGAGAGAAGAGACTGACACTGAGGCGAGTCGGGCCAGGCGTGACCCGAAGCAGCCGCAACCCAGCCAGGCCTGAGCGGTGAAAAGTCCTGCACCTCTAGTGCCTGTGGTGGTTTGTAGTTCTGTGTATGCTGTTCTCCTCTTTGTTGTTTTGTTTTGGCTTTGCAACTGCCCTGTGCAGCAGGCTGCCTTCTGTGAGACGAGTGATCGCTAACTCTGCCTAAAGGAGGATATGTCCCCTTCCTCCACCTGCAGCTTCCACTGCATTTTGACCATGCTGCTCTCAAGACTGTCCCCAGTCTCGGGGGTGGGAGACACCTGTGAGGGGCACCCGCACAATGCAGGGATCCCCGGCAGAGCTGACAAGGCAGATCTGGGTGAGGGCCCAGCCCTGCTCCCAAGCCACCCCAGTGCTGAGAGTGAGAGCCAGGATCACTGCCAGCAAGAGTCCTTTTCAGTAAATGAAGATATATGTCAGTAATTTCCCGAGAAGTACAAAGCAGGTGAACAAATAAACTTGGAAGCGTATAAGGAAACTGTTTATTCACCTGTACGCATGTGTAAAAGCTCTGGTCTCTTCTCCAAAAGCCAGGTCTGGGTGGGAACAGAACCCGGGGCTCATGTGTGCTGCTCTCTGCCATCAGACCACAGGGCGCCCTCCCTCCCGTGCCTGGGCCGGCTCAGCCTATCTAGTGAGAGGTCTCTGGGCATCACCCGCCTCCCCTGGGACTCACTGCCCGCACCCGCTCACCCCTCCAGAGCAGCACACACTCTCCCAGTGTCCTGCCTCCTCCTCTCTTCTCTCCTTCCTTCTCCTCCATCTCCTCCTCTTCCTCTGCCTCCTCATCCTCTTTCTCTTCTTCCTCCTGCCTCTTACTGCTCTCCCTCCTCCTTCTGTCTCCAGACAGTGAGGGTCCAGTGGTCCTTTCCAGGCTCTTTGTGGTTCCAAAGAATTGGACAAGACAACTGATGAATGAAGAAGTTATGAGGTAGAAGAAATAGATATGAACATGAAGTGAAAAGGGGAGAAAAGAAGACAAAGTAGAAGTGAACTCTGAAGCAAAGAAGAGAAAAAAATATGAAAAATGTGTGCAGAGGGCCCCTGCACAGGGAGCACCATGGCCCACAGGCCAGTGGTCGCCATCTTCACATCTCCCTTTTGACGTCAGATCCAGGCCATCGGAAGCTGCTCTTCCCCTGTGTCCCGGCTGCAGTGTTATGACACACATGCAGCAGAACTCCACCCGGAGAACCCACCCTGCTTCCTGGGAACCCCCAAATCTCAAGGTCACAGGGGACATAAGCACGAGGTACCACAGAGTCCAGGACTATGTCCAGTCTCGGGCCACCAGCTGTAACCCCCGGCCAGAAGGGGGCGGCCTTCCGCAGAGACACAGCCCCACCCATACGAGACGTTCCCACAGCTCCAGTCCCTACGCAGCCACCATCCAAAGTCATGACCTGGAAGCCAGTTTTAAACTGAGCACTGTTCTGGGGGTCCACCTGGTACACATGTGCCCTATGGTCCCAGCTTCCCTGTGTGTCTGTGGCCAGCTCTGGACTCCTGGAATCTGCTCCTCTGCCTGCTGCCAGGAGTCTGTCTGTCCCACACAGTCTTGCCCAGACAGGGCTGCAAGGGAGTGTCACCCCAATTCAGCCACAGCCACTGAGATCTCTGTTGCAACAGAATAAGAAAGGAAAGTCATTTATTTAAGATTCTCCTAGAGTCTGACTGTGAGTGTGTAAAGAAGTGAGTGTGGGTGTGAATGCACCTGTGTGCACACATGCATCCATGAGTCTGAGTACTCACCAGCTGGGGGCAACAGAGCTGGGGAGGCTGTGGCTGCACAGTGAGTGAGGGCAGGACTGAGAGCACAGGTGCTGCTCATTGGGAAGTCCCCAGCAGACCTCACGGCTGCCACACAAGCTGTGGAGATGGAGGGTTTGGGCTACGTGCTAGTACATAATTTGGACGCTGCCATGGTAAGAGGACAAAGTTGTCCACCCCATCTGTGAGACAGAACCCTAAACACATGCTCCCCTCTCTCTGCCTGGAGTCCGGTCTCACCCAGATGTGAGAGTCACTCCCTTCTTTAGAAGACCCTGTCTGGGAGCATGCATAGGACGAACAGATATTTCATCAGCATCATGAAGAGAGCCGCACAGACCCGAGGTGGAGACGCCCTGGCCCAGGGCAGAGGCTCCCGAGGTCTGACCAGCACCACAGCCACTACACACTTGACCTCGAGCTTCTGGAAACCGGGACGTTCAGGCAGGCTCTGGGGACAGCACCTCGGCTCCAGCCCAGCACGCTGACATCTGTGACCTGCCATGAGGCTGCGCGGCCTCAGGGACCGCTCCACAAGATGATTCGGTATGGACTTTAGGAGAGGGTATTCTTGCCATCTGTAGTGAGCAGAACCTCTTAAATAAACTGGCTGGTCTTTGGGAAGCAGAGCAACCAGAGAAGCCGTTTGTCTCGTGTTTCCCCTGAGGTCAGAACAGGGAATGTTTTACTCCAGACAAGAACTGCGTGTTTAAACCGCATGTCTTACACTGAAGGGGAATGCGTGGTCAGACTTCTCTCATTTCTTATTTTTCAGTTAGTGCATGTTTGCAGTCTGTAGTATTCACCCTCCTCGCGTGGGGCTGGTGCACGTGAGTAACGTGTCCCGACTCCTTCTCAGCCCTCCCTTCCCTCCGTCTCCTCCTGGCCCCTCCCTTCGAGAAAGATCTGTCTCCCCACTCCTTGTCATCTATCAGTTATTTTGGCCTTTATTTGTAATTGGCTTCCTCACAGAGCAGGAGCCATGTGACATGTAACTGTGTGTCTGATTCATTTCTCTTATTACTCTCTGTTATTTATCTTTGTAAGAAGAAGGTTTAACCTCACCAGGATTAAAAATTTCATGCAGCTTAAGTATAGAATGTCACCATGGCCACACGGTCCTCCTTCTCCTCCCTCTGTCTCTGTCTGTCTATCTTTACCCTCCCCCATATTTCTCTCCTCTCCGACCCTCCACCAGGTCATCCTCCACCAGGTATGCAGGTAGCAGGGACACCAGTGTCATGCTGGCCCAGACTCACTGCCTAAACCCTGGCTTTGGAGGTGCTCAGGTGAAGCCCACACCCTCCCTGTGCTCCTTCCCAAGCTGCCTGCAATCTGGGTCTCCCTTGAGGGCCACAGGAACCATCTGAGAGGCCTCAGGCACCACTGTGGCCCAGGGTGCACAGCTTCCTAGCCTGATGCGTGCTGTCCTGGTACAACCGAGGACAGGATCCTGGTGGCCCTGCAGACCGCAGTAAGCGTGAGTGTCGGGAATGAATGGACTGGCCTGGAAAACCATCCAGGACAGGGGCCTGGACACCTGCACTCCGAGCACAGCCAAAGCAGGGGCCACATGGAAAGCTGCTTCATCTTCTGTTAAATTTAGTCAGGGCTCTTCCTGCTGCTTTGCACTGCGAACACAAGGCGACACCTCCCCACAGAGGACAATCCTACCACCGTGACTTGGCCTGCGTCCTGGTCCCTGCAACCCGGCTGTCATGGTCCTATGGCCAGTGCCATCCCAACTCCAGCCACACACACACACACAACCTGGGATCTCATCTTCAGACACTCCTATGGTCAGCGAGTGTGGGCTCCTGAACCCCGCCTTCCTCAGCAGGACTCTGCCCCCTTCACACAGGTGTGCATTGGCTTGTAAACTTTCTGCTCAGTGCTGTGAGGTTGTTATTGTAAAGAGAAAAAATTATAGATGCATTATGACCTTGTGAGGAAATGCTCCTATACTAGTATGGAAAGGAAAACTTTCCCATGAGTAGCTGCCACCTTCCACCCATCCACCCAACCGTCCCTTGGCGATCTATCTGGGTATGTCCTCTGCCACCCATCTGCCCTATCCATCAGTCCACCCCTCTTTCTCTCCTCATGATCTCCCCCTTCTTTCTGCTATCTGTTTACCTCTTGGTCTCACAGAGAGAAGCAAAGGAGAATATAATAATGTCTCTTCTGGTGTCTAAAATGCTTTCAAGAAAAGGGGGCTTCTGTTTGTGCTTGGTTTTCTGGGACTTTCCCACTGAGCTGAGTTTCCAGCAGGCAATGGTAGATGGAGCCACCAAGCCTGGTTGTCTTTCTGCACAAAGCACAGAGGTGCGTTTCTCCCAGACACTCTTTTCCTAAAGATGATCGCTCATGTCACTGTGTGTGTAGAAGCCAAAGCAGGCGTCCAGCCACCACCTCTCCAGCAGGACACTCAGAGGTGTTTACAGAGATGGACACGGGATGGATGGAACGACTAATGTTTTATTTTCTTTCTTAGTAAGGATTTAAATCCAGGGACTTGTGCCAGTTGGGCAAGCACTCTAACTGAGCTATACTCTTAGGCCCTTCATTTTTTATTTTGAGACAAGGTTTCACTAAGCTTCCCAGGTGGGTCTGGAACTTGCAATCCTCCTGGCTCAGCCTCACAAGTAGCTGGGATCCCTGCCGGTAGTAGAGAAAGAGGGCCAAGTCCCAGAGTTGCCCCTGCCAGGCCACCCTGGACAGAGCCAGCCCTGCCTCTATCTCTGCATGGTCCTGGGTACCCAGCCCTGGGTAGGAGGGATGTTTCTGGGCTCAGAAAAGAAGCTTTCATTTCTCTTCAGCAGAATCAAGACAACCAGACCTTAGATTTTGGCCTCAAGAACTGGGCCACATGTCAAGTGACGGCATTTGAGATAAGACACCTCTGGGGCAAAATGTGAAAGTCTTTAATGTAACATTTACTTAATAGGTTGTTTTATTCTCTGAAAAATAAGGCCTAAAGAAACTCAGCTTTAGACACACCACATCTGCACACTCAGCTCACCCGTCCGGAAAGCCATCCTTTCCACTGGCTTCTGACCACATGGTGGGGTTGGCCTTGCCTCGGCCGCCAGGCTGTGTCTCCTGACCCAACTGCATCTTGTCAACTCTGGGTGATGTTCGAAGCAGGGTCAGATGCTCTTTAGAGGCAGAGGGATGGCGTGGAGTTCATTCTGGGATGGAGTCAGCTTGGCCGAAGGACACATGTGAGCTGTCTAGGGTAAGGAGAGCCACACAGGGCCTCTCTAGGCAGCACAGCGCAGGCACACTCCCCGCTCCAGGGAGGAGTAGCCACAGAGACACTCTGACATCTGGACCAGGCACTCACACTGCAAGTTAAGGTCTTGGCTCCTTCTTCAGCTTTCTTCCCAGGTGACATTGCTCTTGGTAAACTGCTGATGATGCTTGTGTGAACCGTCAGTACAGTACCCAGCTCTCTGAATGGAGGAGCTGCCGCCACCTTCTCGTCTTTCTTCTGCTGAGGGTCATCGACCTGTCCCTCAGCAGCCACCACCACAGCCCTGAGCCCAAGCTGAAGCCCCAGGGCTCTCACTCACTGTCCTCCTGTCTCATGACAGTGTCCAGCCACTCTGTTAGAATTGGACTATTATTCATCAAAATTAAATCTGAAGAGTTTAAGGAGATGCAAACGTTAACTTGCTGATTTCATCACTTACACTGTCTGTTTCCACCAAATTACCACCTCCCACCTCCAAGCTCATATGGTTAAAATAATAAACAACAGGGCCAGAGATTTAGCTCAGTGGTTCCAGCACCTGCCTTGCAAACGCAAGGCCCTGAGTTTGATCCCAGTAACTACATACAATGCTGGGCGTGGTGAGTCACACCCACCAGCAATCAGTACCACATAACACAGTGCCTGGCGTGGTGGCTCACGCCTGTAACACCAGCACTTGGGAGGCAGAGACAGGAGGATTGCTGAGTTCCAGGCTTGCCTGGGCTACATAGTGAGCTGAGGGCCAGCCTGAACTACAAAGTGAGACTCTGTCTCAAAAATAATAATAATAAACAAAAATTACAAATAAGAGGCTGGTCTACTCCTCTGTCCCAGCCTATGCCCCGCGGGCTGCACCTGCCATCCTATGCAGTGGCTGCCTAATATACACACTCCCTGAGACACACAGTGTGACCTCCGCGTGGCCTTGGGCCACATCCACCTCACCCTGGGCCCACAGGACCTGCCACAGGGCTCCAGCCTGGCCACACAAACTCTGCCTGCCTGAGCCACTGGCCTGACCAGAGCTCTGAGATCCCACTGCCCCTCCAGAGGAGCAACCTTGCCCCAAAGCCCGGACATGCTTCCCTAGAGAAGTGCCACCCAGGCCAGGTGCAAACTACAACCCCTCCTGCCACAGGAAATCCACAACCAGAAACAGTGACCCATACTGAGTTTATTCAGGAGGAAAAGGCCGAATAATGACATCACTCATCACAAGGCCGCGGGTGCAAGGGCCCGAGCTGAGGACCACGTGGCATTTGAGCTCCAGTGGACTTGGGTTAAAATGTGGAAATCTGAACCCCCAAAGGTTCGTCAGAGCTTCTTTTCAAAAGTAAGCTGCAGAAGTTGCCATGCTTTGTGGGGACTTTTTTTTTTATTCCCCTAAAACATGGCCTTGAAATTTGGTGTGTAGGAGAATATATGAATACTGAATCAAAGACATGCCGCTGGCATATTTTATGAAGATTCCCCACATCTAATGCTAAAGTATCACCAGGAGAAAAGATTACTTTTATTGTGCTTGACATGAAATTATGCAGCCAGGCTTCCAGTCACAACAGACATTGTTAGGAAATACGATAATTTTACTCCAACGTTTCCTCTGCTCTTGAAATCTGCTCAAAGCTGTGGTTCCAGCAGCACAATCCAGGTGCTTTCTCCAAATATGATGGCTGTGCCATCAATCAGAGGAAATCACGTTGGAGCAACACGGCCACCAGGCTCATGGCCACAGACCTACCAGGCCGGAGTGCCGAGCACACTGACTGCTTGTGTAACAGGAAGGGGCTGGGACTTTCCAACCTCCATGGTCTCCAGATTCCTTCTTTGACCTTCTTTACAGTAGAAACACGTTTCAGGGCCCCTACGCACTGTGTGCCTGTGACCCTGCCACTGAGGACAGCAGGACACAGCCAGAGATGCCATCCCCCGCCCTGAACCCAACTCCCAGATGGCTAGAAGAGGGCAGAAGAGTTAGGGCTGAGCTGCAAAGCCAGGGACAAGAGCCAAGCTGGGTGGAAGGACCCTCAAGGAAAGGAACAGGAGCCCTAGCCCATGGGGAACAGCCGAGGACCCAGAACGCTGCACAGGCTCTACAGGCTCCTTCCCTGATCTGAATAATTTCCTTCAGGTCCGTGACAGTTAAGCTGTGATGTTTTCAGGGACATTCTGACAATTGAGTGGAGATGCAGTGGGGGAGGTCGGTGGAACTCAATCCTGGACACTGGACAACTGGCCACCTGACCACATCAGAGGGACAGCATCTCTGGGGATAAAAGGGCTTTGGTTCTCGGCCTGTCCCACAGCTGCAGGGAATGCTACACTGCACTGGGGACATGCACATGGCTTCACTTGACTCCTGCTGTTCTGACTCCTGCTGTGGGATGTAATAACCCAGTGTTCCTGCCTCTCCTGATCACCAGAACTGTGGGGCTTGGCTTGTACCCTGCTCTCTCCAAGGACATCAAATGAATAGGGCCTCGGCCTCCTGTTCTCCAGCTCCTCCAGCCCCACTACCCACACCCAGGGTCATGGCACTGGTCACCACTGCTGGGCATGAGGACTATGTCTTTCCACAGACATGATTGGCCCCCAGGATCCCTCACAGGGATGTCACCTGCAGGTCTGTGCCTACTGTCACTTCAGAAATGGCCACATCTCTTCCCTGGAGTGAATCTTTCCACATTTTAGACACAGCTCCTCTCCATCGTGCAGAATGAATTAGAGAAAACTCCCCATATCCACTCAGCTCCACCATGGGGCCCTGGGGTCTTCATCTGCACTGCTGCCCCTCCCCTCCACTGGCATCGGCATCCCTGTGACTGTACCTGGAGTCTGCAAGTCCGTGGGGCACATCCACGGGGCATGGGCCACACAGGTTGGGTGTTCACAGTCACCCACAACATTGCCCAAATCCCAGGCTCTGGCTGTGCCCTGAGCCCATGGAATGCACATGGCCAGTTTGGCAGACTCTGCCGCATGGGGCCAACATGGCCTCACCATGATAGGGACCAGAGGAAGCTGCCCAAGCTTTGATGTCAAAACGCAAAGATAAGGTGGAAGCATTGCCCTAGAGCCTACTGTGGGAGTTGTCCTTGGTGCTGAGGACTCAGGGCTGCGCCCAGTGCTCTGTGGGAGTTGTTCCTGGTCCTGAAGACGTGTCGGGGGCGCTGCCATGCAGTGCTGTCCATCCTGTGGCTGGTGTGTTGACCGTGTTCACCTCCCACCTTTAGACAAAGGGCAGCTATACTGCCCTCCAGCTAAGGGCACAGCTGTAGC
>PVIC010008954.1:0-46836 GCA_004025085.1 Thryonomys swinderianus | reverse complement strand
TTTTGAAATGATACTGTATGTTGTGTTTCTCCAGGGGGTGGGAAGATGAATATTGAGAATGGCTTTATATTGTGTGCTCTTTCACTATCTAATGAGGACTTTAGCTGGTAGAAATGTTGACTAAGATTCAGATGCTTACTTTAGATCAGCTGCTTTATATGCATCTGATTTTATTTTTTTTGGCTTTTTTAGATAGGACATTGCTATGGCCTTGAACTCACTATGTACTCCAGGCTAGTTTAGAACTTAATATGCATCTGATTTTAACCTCATGAGGTAGAAACTACTGTTACTTCTTTGGTCTAAGTGGGGAAAACACCTAGTTGTTACTCCATGCAAGGTGACAACTTAGAAGAGACAGATTATATTTCTGTCCTAAGGCTTCTCTTAACCTCTATATGATGCTAAGACCTACAAAACATCCAGTTCTTCTCCAGGGAAGATCAGGTGTAGACTCTTATTTTGAGACATGTAAAGTGTTTAATCATTAGTATTAACACAGATAAAATAACCTTTTTAGAAACTCATATTTAGGTCAAAGTAGTGCTGTGGAGAAAAATCCCAATTTATTGTAGGAGTACTTTTAAATTCTCTAACAGTTTGGTACAACTTACAACTTATCTCATAATATTTGATGGACAATATTAAATTTTAGATAGTGTCTCAATCATTTGCTGTAAGTAAATTTTAGTTCACTTGCATAAGTTTTGGGCCTTTTCTCTATAGCAAGGTACTATATTACTGTTTTGGAGATAAAATGATTATAATCATGCTTGTGGATAATAAATGTTCGTTACTATTTTACTATACACATTGCTGAAGCACAACAGAGTACTTGATTATTTGAACAAAAACCCAAAAGGTTGGTTCCTGTGGTGCTGGGCATTCATTCAGCCTGTATGCTAAGCAAGTTCTTTGCCTCTGTGCCATTCTCATCCCTAGCTTGAAACATAACTTCTTAAACATTAGGGACTTAAAAATAGAACATGTCTTCCCAGGGGAAACAAAACAAACAACATGCTTATGTTCACAAACAGGACAAAGGACAAACTGCTGCTGAGTTAGTTGTGCTATCTAGAGTCAGCAGAAAGTCTGTACTGGAAATTTTCCTTGATTATATTTTTGTTTTTTAGTTTGAGATAGGGTCTTGCTTTGTAGTTAAGGCTGAGCTACACTCTGTAGCCCAGGCAAGCCTCAAACTCAGCAATCCTCCTGCCTCTGCCTCCTGAGTGCTGGGATTACAGGCATGAACCACCACACCTGGTATTGTTGTATGTGGTACCAGAAATCGAACTCAGGACCTTGTGCTTGATAGGTGGCACCAGAACCACTGAGCTAAATCTCTAGCTTACTTTTAATTTATCTTGATGGTTGGTTGCCACATAGAGACAAAAACCTGGGAAGATATTGAGTACTTGTGCTGAGAAATGAATTATTCATTTTAAGTACAGGAGTGACTCAAAGGAATGGCTCAGTTAAAAAGGTAAAGTGGTGTTCAGTTAACACTAAATATGGAGTAGGACTACTCACGCCCCAGGGCTTGTGTAACTCAACTGGCCATGAACTCTGAAGCAGTTCTCCCCACCTCAGCTCCTGAGTGCTGGGATTACAGGTCTGTGCCACTGTGCCCAGCTTCATACCATTATCTTAGACAATA
Source organism: Thryonomys swinderianus (assembly GCA_004025085.1). Classification (NCBI taxonomy): domain Eukaryota; kingdom Metazoa; phylum Chordata; class Mammalia; order Rodentia; family Thryonomyidae; genus Thryonomys; species Thryonomys swinderianus. The sequence continues at coordinate 45,179 of PVIC010008954.1, read as the reverse complement.
TCTGGTTAATTCATAGTGCATTACAAAATCATTCTTGTGGATTGAAATCTGAATTTTCACATAGGTTGAAATCTGAGAGAGCCACTTCACAGGACAACTTAGGAGTTTCTGTAGTGACACCATGTGTACCAGTGTGGTATCAAGCTTTTGTGATTAAAACTAGGATATGCACACAGGCAGAATGTTTTTCAGTCAACTTGTAGGGATCTTTCCTTTTCTGCTAAAAACAGGGAATGCAAAGGTTTTTTTTTTTGCTGCTAAAGTGGGATTGAATTGTTACACTGCAGACTGATAGACTCAGGGTAATACTCTGAGAGTGGATATCCTGGAGATCTGGACCCAAGTCCTTTGTAGGCTCTCACATAGTGAATTTAAATAAGGGATTTATAAGGGTGCTATTCTGAGGCTTAGAGGTAGAGTTCATTGTTAGAGCGTGTACTTATCACTAGCATACATGAAGTCCTGGGTTTAACCCCCAGTTTCTGATTCAGTAAGTGGATGACGACAGTATCCACAGACTACTTTAAGTACATGGGGAGAAAACTGACAAAACACTTTTAAGGTTTATAGTAGGCCGTAGAAAAAATTAAAATATTTAATGAAATGCTTTGAAAGCATACATACTTTAGTATTTAATATATCTGCTATAGGCTGAGGTGAATTCTTCATCAAATATCTAAAAAAATACTGTTAAGTAACTTGTTGAATGTAGTTCTCCACATTTTTTCCAAAGAGTTGTTAAATGCCAGGTAATGGTAATACACCTGTAATTCTAACACTAGAGGGATCCCTGCAAATTTAAGGCTAGCCTGGATCATCACATAGGGAGTTCAAGTCCAGCCTTAAATAAAAATTGAGACCTTGTCTTAAAAGTTAAAATTTTCCTTCACAAAGTGCTACCTTTATAATGTGTTTACAAAGCTAATTAGTGCCAGAATTAACATTTGCATCTAGGACTAATTCAGCCTTTTTTTTGAGACAGGGTCTCGCTTTGTAGTTCAGGCTGGCTCTGAGCTTACTATGTAGCCCAGGCAAGCCTCGAACTCAGCAGTCCTCCTGTCTCTGCCTCCCAAGTGCTAGGATTACAGGCATGAGTCACCACGCCCGGCACTAAAATTCAGCCTTTTAAAAAAAACCTTTAATAGTAGCCACTGATAGCGATACTTAAAAAGACACAGCGGAACATGTGGTGGACTCTAGAGGGTCCAATCATGAGTTAAGTCTGACAAAACTGAAAGTACAATTTCTCTCATTACTGTATTTCAGGTAATCAATATCTGTTTTTACCACCAAATCGATACATTTTCCATGGTGCTGAGGTGTATTCAGACTCTGAAGATGATGTACTGTCCTCCAGTTCTTGTGGCAGTAACAGTGATAGTGGCACATGCCAGAGTCCGAGTTTGGAAGAGCCCCTGGAAGATGAAAGTGAGATCGAAGAGTTCTACAACGGTTTGGAAGACGAGCCAGATGCTCCAGAGGCTGCTGGAGGAACTGGATTTGGGGCTGAAGGAGGTGATCAAGAGGCAGTTAATGAAGCTCTGTGTACGAAACAGGAAGTAACAGATAAGAACTATCCATCAAACACATCATAATGGAATGTCCAGGTACAGGAATTGATGTTCCACCAGCATTAGGAACTTTAGCATGTCAGAATGAATGTTTACTTGTGAACTCAACAGAGCAAGGATACCAGAAAGGTATAATATTTATGGACTGGTAAAATACTTTTTTTCATGGATAGTTTTATAACTGCCCATTATTTCTGTACTTGTATACTCAACACTAACTTTTTTTAAAGAAAGGTACTAAGTATCTTTAATCAGCTATTGGTCAAGATTTTAATTTTCTTTAAAGATTCATTGTATCATCCATATGTATATATAATTTTGTTTTTGCCTAGTGAGTTTCAACATTTTAAAGCCATTGGAATGTTAAATTAATGTAAAGGGAACAGCTTATCTAGACCAAAGAATGGTATTTTCTTTCCTTTGTTAACTTTGAATGGTTTAAAGTCCTCAAAGATCTCTGTTCTGCTGAACTCTTGATTCTTTAGCACAATTACCTATTTTTAAACACTGGCATTTTCAAAAAAAACTCGTGGCAGCTAACTTTTTTAAAATTACAGAACAAATGACATGCAATGTGAGTAGATGGAAGTCAACAGTATATGGGAGAGCACTCAGTTGTCTTTACTTTTTTAAGGTAAGACTTGGTGCTAAGTTTCAAGAAGTATTGTTATTTATTGTTCAAATAAAGATGGCTTTTGTACTTTCTGCAGACATTCAGCAGTTAATGTCTATATTTGCTCATAAAATCTGAAAAATAAATGCTTTGGAAATGTTTCAGTTGCTTTAGAAACAATAGTGCCTGCCTGTAATCCCCTTAGTTCTGAAATATTTGCCATTGTTTACCTATCACTGTGGTAGAGCTTGCATCGATCCTTTCCCACAAGTATTAAACTTGCCAAGATGTGAATATGCAAATTCTTTCTGAATCTGTAATAATGGTACTGTTAGTGAAGAGTGTAATATTTTGGACTGCTGTTTTTTCATTAGTGGATAGCAACAGACCCCTAATTACAGTTCCAAAGCAAGAAGATGTTAATTATTACTCAGCCAGAAAGTACATGTTTCCTGCTGGGAGGATTTGGTATAAGGAATACCAAACTGTTAGTCTAGTATTATGGAGATGAACATGATGTAACCTGTAATAGCAGAATAGTTAATGAAACTAGTTCTTATAATGTACCTTTATTTAAAAGCTTAGCCTGCCTTAAAACTAGTCAACTTTCTCAGCTGCAGAAGCGTCTAATAATTTCAAAGAAGTTCACACTTTATAAAACTGCACAGTAAAAACATTTGTTTTCCAGGCTGTTTTTGAACATTATAAAGTGTTCCTATGTTGGTTTAGTATTTATTACAATAAAAAGGGTTTGAAATATAGCTGTTCTTTATGCATAAAATATCCAACTAGACCATTACTGCCAGCAAGGAAAATTGTTTTGAGTGGCCATTTCTCTTAACTAAAAAGTGTGTCGATTTGAATTTATTTGGCTACACTAAAGAATGCAGTATATTTAGTTTTCCATTTGCATGATGTGTTTGTGCTATAGATGATATTTTAAATTGAAAGATTTGTTTTAAATTATTTTTACAGTGAAGACTGTTTTCAGCTCTTTTTATATTGTACATAGTCTTTTATGTAATCTACTGGCATATGTTTTGTAGACTGTTTAATGACTGGATCTCTTCCTCCAACTTTTGAAATACAAAACCAGTGTTTTATACTTGTACACTGTTTTCAAGTCTATTAAAATTGTCATTTGACTTTTTTCTGTTAAGTTACACATTGTTCAAGTTATAAAATTTAAATCTTATAGAATATATGCAACTTGGACGGTTGTAATGAGATGCCTTTAGACCACACTTCTTCACTACATTTGTAAATGTCCGTGCAGGGCACATCCCCAAATGTTTCAGAAGTTAGTATTTTTCAACTATTTTTAGGGTAAAGGCTTTCTCAGGGAAAGGAGCAGGGCATATGTAAAGGTTTGAAAAGCCAAACTGAGTTGGGCACTGGGTACCTGGCTGTGGCCTTGGGTCCTTCTGAGGATCATGAACCAAGCCGTTTTTTACAAAAAGACCCAATTTAACTGAAAACATGAGTTGGACTACAAACATGCTAACTGTCTTCCTCCATTATCGACTTTTTCAGGTCAATCCTAGAACTTGGTCTTTTAAAAAATTTAAAGACAGTTTCTTCCTCTCAGGCAACTTTGTAGAGGAATTTAAACACTGCCCTGGTTCTTTGAACTAGAAAAATTTGAACTAGAAAACTAGAACTAGAAACTAGAAAAATTTGAACTAGAAAAATTACCTGTAAAATCCTACACAGCAGCCATTTATGAATTTGGGGAACAGAACAGAAGCAAAATTCTGTTAAGCACTTTTGAAAACTGAATTGTTTGCAAACAGAAGTGTTCGCGAACCGACATATTACTGTACTCAGATGTATCACAATGTGACATTCTGTATGTACACCAATTGGAAGAAGCACACAGACTTAAAGTATGGAACAATGTACTAGGCAAAACCTACTTTAAAGCCTTTTACCCTATGCTTCTTGGACTCCTCTAGTTACAATAACATCCACTTAGTGGAAAAAAATTTAATAAATGTAGTAAAAAATGAAAGGTCACAATTTTTTTTTTTTTTGGACAGGGTCTCACTTTGTAGTTCAAAATGGCCTTAGGCTCACTATGTAGCCTAGAAGGGCCTCAGACTCACAGCAATCCTCCTGCCTCTTCCTCCTGAGTGCTGGGGTTATGGTGAGTGGTACTGATTGCTGGGTTTACGGGCAAGAGGCACCACGCCTGGCATTGTGTATGTGATAGTGGGGTCGAATGTCAGAACCACTGAGAAAGGCCAAAAATTTGTTACTAAAAACTGATGCTGATGAATGGATCTTGAGACTACCACCCAGACACTGTGTCTCTTACAAACATGCAGATGTCATTTTTCTCTACTGTCACTAGCTCTATAACTTAGCAGTCTCATTATGTACTTGGTATTATGACTTACAAAGCATAAGAGGTCTTGAGAGTGACTGAACACATACCCCATCTTTTTAAAAAACTATCCATTGTATTCAGTGTTCTGGTCACAGAAGAAAAAAAAATTTCTATTGTACTGAGCCAGGTATTCTGTTCTTTTGAGATAAGGTATCACTATAGTTTAGGCTGGCCTTGAACTAGCTCACTGTGTAGCCCAGGCTGTGGAGGTCCTTCCCCCTCACCCTCTTGACTGTTGGGATTACACACATGTGCCACTGGCTGAGACAGTCTTGCTAAACTGCCCGGGTCATCTTGAACTTGGAATTCTTCTGCCTCAACCCTCCAGACTGCTGGGATTACAGGTGTGTGTACTACTGTGCCCAGCAGGAACCTCTAGGAGGTACTGTTTTTTTTTTTGAGACAAGGTCTCGCTTTGTAGTTCAGGCTGGCCCTGAGCTCACTATAGTGCCCAGGCAAGCCGCCGCGAACTCAGCAATCCTCCTGTCTCTGCCTCCCGAGTGCTGGGATTACAGGCGTGAGCCACCACATCCGGCATTTAGGAGATACTTTTTTAGCCATGAACCTTGCTGTACTACAGGGTGCAGTAACTGAGAAAGAAAAGTATCACTTACCCAAATTAAGCTTTGTGTGGCTGTGCTCCCAGATAATATGCTGTCTTCACCAAACTACCTGGTCACGGAACTCTACTAGTCCAGAGCAGCTGCTGCTTCACAGGTGAGCTTCATAGTGCACAAAGGTCACTAATGAAAAAAACACCTGACACGTTTTTTACTTGAATAATGACCACTCAAGGAATGAGTGGGTGCACAGAGAAATGGTATAGTGCTACCTTATGTGATGATATTGTTTTAGTACTTTATCTACTGAAAAGTACAGATCCACAATCCCTTATCCAAGCCTTGGGGATTACCAGTTCTAGAGGGTATTTTTAAAGCACACATGTAGCACCCCACAGGGTCACATCCAATTTAGTGAACATTACAAGTATCTCAATGATTCACACTACCAGGTTTTGCTGTAAAATAAAATATGGAAGAATTTTTCAGTTTTTTCTTGGTCTTAGAATTTTGGAATTTAGGTGAGACTGGACATGTAAAACAAAATTATGTGGGAATGGGAATACACAATCCATTTTACATGAGCCAGCCCCCTTTTGTGAAGAATTTTAAATCTTATGAGAACCAATGAAAGTTTAAATATTAAACCAATAAATCTTTATTATTTAAAGTTTTCACGGCATACTTTTATAAATTTAAAAAATAAATATTTCCATTATAGCAGAAAGTCACATGTATTGCATCAACTCACTTTTACAATATAATGACATGAGAACTAAGCATCAGCACCATAAAACTGTTAAAATTTGTTTTGAAAAATCCAGGGATACAGTTCTAAAGCACTAAAAACTAAATGGAAGCCCACAGCATCAATGGTTCTGGAAGCTATCATTCAGTGACTGGTTCTTCTAGCGGCCAGTGTTTCTGACAACTGTAAAGAGAAAGTTCTCCACTACTGAGCATCAATAAGTTCCCTGGTAACCTAGCAGCATCTCACGGTTCACAAGAGAGGAAAGAACTACAAGTTATTAGTGTGCTCCTATCTGTAATTTGGGTTTGCACAGACATTTATTCTAGCAAAAAAAGGGGAAAAAATTGGTTCTACCATGCTTTTTTTTTTTTTTTTAAATAGAAGCTCAGAGTAAGATCAAACCATTATTTTTAACCTTGAAAAGTTAGCTCAGTTCAATTATAATCATGGAAACTGTACTGGTATCAGAACATAACTATTTTATTACAAAACTTAACATTTACAAAATGGAAAAATAATCAAATGACTATTCCAGGCTGAAGTTAAAGGTTTCACCCAGTGAATGAAAAGTAACATTTCCATGCACTCACACTTCAGATCATTTCTGAGATCTTCAGATTCTGAAAGCATGTTAGTAAAACTTTAATGTATTCACAACAGTATACTCATGAAGATGGGAAAAAAATTCATGATTGTGTACAATAAATTTAAGTCTGTTCATTTCAATATTTTTTGGCTTTCATGAATACTCATAGCATTGAACATTTGCAAGTAAGAAGATAATAAAAGTACCTCTGACACTGCTGAGTTCATCACAAGAAAAAGATAATTTTAATGCTTCTGCACTGAACCAAATAGTTCTAATTCCAAAGTTATATTAAACTGAACCCTTCATTGTGGTCAATAGCTTGGATCAATTTAGAGCGTAGAGTTTCTTTTTCTGTGTATTTTGGAAGATCAAGAAGATTAAAACAGGTATGAGAAACTGGGAGATATTCCTCACCACCTCCTGTTGGCTGGATGACTAGTTTCAGACTCTTCATACCAAGAATAGGAATGCGATCACTACCTGTCAAAAATACTGCCAAGAAAAGACATATTTAAGCACTGAATAGTTAACATTACATACATTGTAGTCATAGCACAGCTCTACACTAAAGTAACTAAGGTGGAATCCTACTTCCAGAATCTGTAGAAAGCAAGATTTTGAGACAATTCATCTACAGTTTTCCCTTTTAAATGTTCATCTTGGCATGCATGAAGTGTTCATGTTTGATGAATGGATGATTGTTACTAGCAAAAAAGGGGGCAAAGAATGGTTGTAGCATCTTTTTTAAACAGATGCTCAGAGTAAGATTAAACCATTTTTTAAATTTTTTGCAGTACTGGGGATCAAACTTGGGCCCTTGTGCTTCCAAAGTAGGCATGGTACCACTTGAGCTAAATCCCTGGACCATAAACTATTATTTATTTTTAACAAGCATTTCAGGAGCCCTTCTTTTGGGAGGGTCCTTTAGAACTAGCTGATAAAGCTAAAACAACAGTCAGTTTTTCTATTTTTGATAAATCTGTAATGGAAAGGCAAAATATGAACTACTTTCAAAGAACAATTTGTCAGCCTTACAGTTCAGGAAAGATATTAACCAAGGCTCAAAAAGAGAATGCCGAAAATATTGGCAGCTGTAGTCATCAAATGGAATGTCAGTGCTTTAAGTTCTGACAAAATAAATTTGAATCAGAATTCAGATTTTTACATATTAAAAGAACACAGACATTAGGTTATGAAGGAATTAAGACCCTAAGGAAAAAGTTCAATTTTCTAACAAAAATTCCCAAAGTTTGGGTGGTAAAGCAAGGAAACAAAGACCAAACAGAAAAGAAGTACCCTGGGCCAGGGATTTAGGCTCAGTAATTCTGGTGTCTGCCTGGCCAGTGCAAGGTCCCAAGTTCGATCTCCAGTAACCACATACCACAGTGACAGGTGTGGTAGCTCACACCTGTAATCCCAGTATTTGGGAGGCAGAGGCAGGAGAATTGCTGAATTCGAGGCTTGCCTGGGGCTACACAGTGAGCTCAGGGCCAGCCTGAACTACAAATTGAGACACTGTCTCAAAAACTAAAACTTGGAAAAAAAAAAAGTGCCCTCCAAAGATATTTTAAGTGTACAACCCTACATTACTGTAATTACGGTTATAGTTCTTTGGGGGGGGGGTTCTTACTGTGTAGCTCAGCCTGGCCTTGAACTCATAGCAATTCTTCTGCCACAGCCTCCTAAGTGCTAGGATTACAGAAAGTACCAAAAAAACAAACTAGTTTGGAGACAAATTGAATTTAGGCTTTGAAATATGAACACAAGCAAATAATACAGACCAACTCTCTTAAAAATTAACTGAAAAAACAAGACACTGGAACCCACACTACAAAAAGCAAAATCTAATCCATCAAAGTGAGTTAGTCATTACTTTGTGAAAGTCAGATTCCTATCAAAATGGGGGATTAGTTAGAAATACTTACATAGAAATTGTTTTTTCTTTTCCAAAGACAGTTCATGGAATACTTCCCAAAAAATTTTTATCGTAGGATGCTCTGCCCAATACTCTCCTTTGTATTCTGTATTCTAAAAAGAATATGACCTTTTATTAATATTAAAGGGTTTTTGTCTTAAACTGGCTTGACATATTGACTTTCTTACTCCATAAACCTACAACTGTCCAGCAGTTTGCAACCTGTATAATACAGCCAGTAGTCCACCTTTTTCTGGGCATTTTGTAATATGAAGCTATTAGTGTCTATGATAAAGGGAAGAACATTACATGTATATGAATCATCAGAAATGTTTCATTATTTTTAAAGAATGTGATAGAATTCAACTGTCATCTTCACAAGTATCTGAATAAGGACAGTTAACATAATGCTAAAGAATTTTTAAAAAATTCAACAGTTTTAACTGTAATTATGTTTTCCTACAGTGAAAAACTGTCAAACATTTAACATGCCATCTCTTCACAAAACTCATGCTAGGAGGTCACTAACAATTTTCTGTGGTCATTTGTTTCCAAGACAGCCCCCAATGAAGCTGCAGGTAGTCTTGGTCTAGACAGGCCCCTCCCATGCACATCAGCCCTAAGCTGTATGTATAATCACTAGAATATTGCAGATTTGAGCAATGTGTGACTTCTGAGACTAGAGCACAAAACAAGCTTAAACCCCCCTAGCTTCAGGCCATTAGAGTGCTCGCCGAAAGGTGAGTCAGCTGCTACTTCATGAAGGTCCTCAAAAGCCTATGGTGAGGCAGATGCCTGTCAGTGCTGTCCTGAGGCCTCTTGCCGACAGCTGGGACTGAGCCCTCATGGAAGGGAACATCTTTAGGCCTGGAGATAAGGGTAGTACCAGCCAGTGTCTTCAGAGACCCCCGAATCGAAGTATTTAAACTACTTGTGAATTCTTGACCCATGGAAACTGTGAGACAATAAATGTTTACTGTTATTTTTTGTTTTTTGTTTCGGGAATCAAATGCAGGGCCTTGTGCTTGCCAGGGCAGGTGCTGCACGACTGAAGCTACATTCCCAGTTCAGCTCATTGTTATTTTTTTAAGCCGCTATGTTCTAGAATAAATCACAGGAATAGTACTAATGTGCTTTTCAAAATCATTAGTACTGTATTGAAAGAAAAGGGACAGGGACAAGGGAGGGTGTAGTTCACACTGCATTCTTTAAAAATCTGGCTATGCTTGGCTGAACTTTTTTTACACAGGTTCTTCTCTGTAGCCCTTCCTCCCGAGTGCTGAGATTCCAAGCACGTGCACCGCAGCAGCTCTGGGCTGCACTTTCTGTTCTTACTGGTCCTTCTCACATCAGGACACTCTGAACTCGTACGCCCCTTCCTAATCCTTACAGTTCAAGTAGTGTCTAGCTGCCTTCAGAAGCAATGACCACATTTCAATTTTATTCAGCTGTCGCCCTAATCTTGTGCATAGTGGGCTCAGCAGAGGATCAACATGTATTCCCTAACTAGCCTCGCAACTCTGGGCTTTCCCTATTCATACCTGGATCTCCTCCGTCATAGCTATGATTATCTCAATCACCAAACTCTCAGTAATTCAAATCTGCAGAATTTTTACTGTACTTGCACTCACATTTGGAGGAAAAGGCCTGATTTCTAGCAATACATATTTTTAAAAATTGTGGACATTTGAACTTAAGTTCACATTTTGAACTTAAGTTCACATTACAAACTTAATCAACATTGGAAAATTTGTACCAGTACACGATGCATCTTGCCCTCTCACAGCCCCCACCCCTATATACATAGGCTGTTTCCTTTTTTATTGTTAATTTCCCCCTATTTACTCCTACCCCTTTCCTTTTGAACATTTTCTTCCTACTTCACAATACCTATCATACATTTTAGAATTCATTCATACCTTCAGTTTCTCATGCCAGAGAAATGATACAGTCTCTATACCCGTGTCCTATTTGTTTCACTTATGAGTATGGCCTCAAGGCACATCTATTTGGGTATAAATGACTCAAATTTATCATTCTTTATGGCACAGTAAAGCTCCATTTTATTTAAAAAACGCTCTAGCAATACATATTACCTTGTCTGAATTTAATGTCTGTGTGCATATCAGTGGGGAATGAAACATACACAACTAAAGATCTCTAGTTTTTCTTTAACATCTCTAAAGAGATTGAAGGAAATGTGTAACAGTTTTATTATGTAAGAATATTTAAATCCACAAATTATAACACTGAAATTACACTCAGTCAGATATTCAGTATAGAAAGTAGGTTGAGGCCTGCGTTGTGCCTCAGTGGTGCTGTACCTACCAGGCATGCAAAAGATCTTGAGTTTGATCCCTGGTACTGAGGGTGGAGGGAGGTGGTGGTGTTAAAGAACAGTAAGGCACACTAAAGTATACAAGTACCACTGGAGATGTACCCCAGGGCATCCCTACCAGAACCCCTGCCTTTGGGTGACTGTCTCGGCAAGGTGTTGGTACCTGGCAAGTGCTGTTAGGTGCTGGAAATAACAGTGAGCAAAGTCACAGACTCTGCCTTGGGATGTCTACAATGTGGTGGCAGGGCGGGGGGCGTAAAGGTAAAGACAAAGAAGTAAAATTTATGTTATATCAAACTCAAAAACTAAACAGGGAAGGGCAGGGTGCTTGCACACGTGTGTAAAATGTGGAGCTCTCGGAGATTATCAAGGTGAAGAGAATTCTAACCACAGGGACAAGGAACAAAGTGGCCACAGAAGTGGAGTGAGGTAGGCAGGCCCCCAGCTCAGCAGGCTACAGCAGACAGGAATAATGACAGATCAGGAACCAGGGACAAACTGCACGCAACTTCAAGGGTGACAGAAAAGTATAGTACTGTCATTTTACAGTGATTAGAGGACGTGGAGTCCATATCCAGAGAGGAAAGCCTTAAAGTCTGTATTTCTAAGTTTCATCTCTCTCTTTTAGTTTTTTTTTTGACAGGGTCTCGCTTTGTAGTTCAGGCTGGCCCTCAGCTCACTATGTAGCCCAGGCAAGCCTCAAACTCAGCAGTCCTCCTGCCTCTGCCTCCTGAGTGCTGGGATTACAAGTGTGAGCCACCATACCCGGCTTAAATTTCTTCTCTTGACCAGCTCAGTATTCCAGCTTGTGTGTGCCATCCTGTTTTATGTTTTCCCAGATTCTAAAGCTTCTCTCAGCATTGTCTTTTGTTGGATAAGAGAAGGGATATAAGAAGCTTGATTTTTTTTTTTTTTTGGCAGTACTAGGAATTCAACCCAGAGCCTTCACAGTAAGCTACATCCCAAGCCTTTTAAAAAATACATATGTATATATTCTTTTGCAGTACTGGTGATGGAACTCAGGCCCTTGTGCTCACAAAGTAGGTGCAGTGCCACTGAGCTAAAACCCCAGCAATGACCTCATATTCTTTTGTTTTTGGTACCAGGGACTGAATTTAGGACCTTGCAAATGACTCTGGAACCACTGAGCTAAATCCCAGCCCCAATTTTTTTTTTTTTTTTGAGACAGGGTCTCGCTTTGTAGTCCAGGCTGGCTCTGAGCTCACTATGTATCCCAAGCAAGCCTCGAACTCAGCAATCCTCCTGTCTCTGCCTCCCAAGTGCTGGGATTACAGGTGTGAGCCACCACGCCTGGCCTCAAGCCCTTTTTTATTTTTTGAGAAAGAGTTTTGAAATACTGCTAAATTTCCAAACTGGGCTTGAATCTGTGACCTTCCTCCCTCAGCTTTCCAGCGTACTGGGATTACACTAATTATTCCTTAGAAGTGATTCTGAAGTAATTCTGCTTTTAGTCTATCTATTCCCTTGCCATTAAAAAGTTACACCAGTAACTTCTAGCATGCAAAACGGGCTGTCTCTTGACAATCTTGTCTTGAGAATCTAAAGCAGCAGTGGCCAACCTACTGCACGTGTGTCCCAGTGGGCTATTTGTATCACTGAAGGCTCTAAAATCATATTTTCTCTGATTTGAGTCACTTACCAACTTACCTATTTTCCATCAATTTAATTTTTTCTAGTTATGTTATATACATACATACATACTCCCCCACATATAATATCTGTACTAGTATTCTTAATTTCTTTACTGTCATTTTAGCAAGATTTGGGGAGGGAAAAGAGATAAGTATGTGGTCACTTTAAAATCTCCCCCCACCTTTTCTGACACTGTCTCGCTACATGGCCCGGGCCGGCCTTCAACTCATGATGTAACCCAGGCCGGTCTCAAACTCACAGGAAGCCTGCCTTAGCCTAAGTGCTGGGATTACCGGCATAGGCAACTGTACTCAGTATACTTGGGTCTTAATTACTTTTTATTTGTATTCCTTAAATTAAATCATTAAAATTGGCTTCCTGGAATGTATACAGTTCTGAGTTTTAAGCCTTTCTAACAATCACATAACTGCCCACAACATGGAGACCCTGAAGTTTATCCCTGTTACTGTATCCAGGGGTCCCGTGTGCTCACCCTGTCCCGTTGGGGTTACCCTCCCTCCACCCCAGCCTGCCTGCCATCCTTCTGCCTGTCAACAGAGCCTCATAGCCTGGAGCCTTGGACATTGGTGCTTCTTTCACTCAACATAAAGCTTATGCAGGTGTACAAATACCGAGATTCCTTTTCAACACTCAGCAGTATTCTACAGAGCGGATGCATTAGAGTTGGTTGATTCCGTTGGTGGCTCTTTTTCGGGGAGTGCAGAACTGGGGATTAAACTCCGGGAACACTGGGCTACTTCACCAGCCTTCTGATTTTGAGACAGGGTCTTGCTAAGCATCCAGGCTTCACCCAACATCGTCCTGCACCTTCCCTCCTAACCATTTTCAAGTAAACAGTACTGTGGCATTAAGTGCATTCACTCTGTGAGTAACTATTATCTACATCTATATCTAGAACTTTTTCTCCAGTAAAACAAAACCCTGTAAAACCATGAAAATGTATTCATTACATACTTCTGTGTAAAAACAGTACCTGTTAACAGTACTGTTAGGTCATACAAACAAATGTGTTCATAAGAAACTGTCAAACTACAAATTTGTATGATGTTAGAGTATTTGTAAGATGGACAGGTTAACCTAATCTTGCTCTTTTTAACTAAATGCTTATCTGAAGAAACATTTGTGAATTACTTTGATAGACAAGTTGTAAAGATTTCCAGTCTCCCCACCACGGACTCCTATGGTGTCAGTAGTGAGGATCGTAAGCATTGCTTCTCTGAAAAAACTAACAATGAGACTAAATAGAGAACAAAGGAGTAAAAATCTTGCACACTGCAAATGTTTTTCAGATGGTTTCCCAAGGACTGAGGCAGAATAAAAACTTGTTCAGGGGCTGGGGATTTAGCTCAGTGGTTCTGGCATCTGCCTGCCAAGTGCAAGGTCCCAAATTCAATCCCCAGTACCACATATCACAATGATGGGTGTGGTGGCTCATGCCCGTAATCCTAGCATTCAGGAGGTAGAGGCAGGAGGATTGCTGAGTTCAAGGCTTGCCTGGGCTACACAGTGAGCTCAGGGCCAGCCTGAACTACAAAGCGAGACCCTATCTCAAAAAAAAGAAAAAACAACCTCCCTTCAGGCTGGGCAGCTGTTCCTGAGCAGCCTACGTCACAGATAACAGCGTCTCTCTGTAAACGCAAACACTGCAAACACTGGAAAATATAAAAACACTGTCCTCATTTCCTACACACTTTAAGTCTATTCACTGTGGAGTTAAGGGGCAGCATTTTCATATAAAACGCAAGCAATAAATTATATAAAAATGTGAAACAATACATAAAAAGGAAAGAATTCCCCCCAAGACATGCTCTTTTTCCTTTCCACTTGGACAATGTAACAGATGTGGTATTTTGTTTTGTTTGGCGGTACTGGGGATCAAACTCAGGCCCTGTGCTTGCAAGGCAGACATGGTGCCACTGAGCTAAATCCTTGGCTCAGCTTTGTTTTTCCTTACCTTTTCCAGTTCTTTCCAATCATAATTTGTATTTCCAATAACCATGGCCTGTAGTTCATTAGGCTGGAACAACAGAAGAACTTTTCCTCCACACACCTTATGAAAACCCGCATGAAAAGCATCAAATAAAGAAGCCACTGATTTATTGAATATATAATCCACATATGCATCAACAAACTCCTGCCTAGAAATGAAAAGGGACACATTACACATTATTTAAACAAACTCTCACAGAGACTATATAATACAGTAACTAAAAATGAGTCTGCTATCCTTTTTGCTATTTATCTATAAAACAGAAAAGAGACAAAGTCGTTTTGGAGAAATCTATTACTCTTCATACATTAAAAAAATTCAAGTAAATCTCTGAGGCACTCACAGCTTTTCTTAGGCTACTCCTAACAGAAAAATGTCATCTGGTGAGCAGCACGACCAGTTGGGTACTAGAAGTTTTTAAATCCACAAGTTTTTATATCCACAAATTATTGAAGCTATCACTTCACATGCACTTGCAAAGGAATATTCTAACACCCAAATATCAGGTGACCAAATAATGACAACCCTGGCAACCAGACTACTTGCAAACCTTGGACTCCAAGGAACCTGTACAAAATTTATTTAAAAAAAAATCCTTCAGCGGGGCATGGTAGCACACACGTACAGTCCTAGCACATGGAAGGCTGAAGCAGGAGGATCACCTCAAATTCAAGGCTAGCCTGGGAAAGGATGGCCTGAGTCCACAGCCAGCCTGAACTATATAGTGAGATCCTATCTCAAAAGCAAACCAAAACAAAACCTCAACCTAAAAATAGGTATACTAAATATTGTTCTATGATAATCATTAAAGATTACATGTGCATTTTTTTTACATGTGATATGCAGTACACACAGATATACAGGCACATTCTTTTGTCTCATATTTACAAAAGATAAGTTAGGGCCGGAGGGTTAGCTCAGTGGTTCCGGTGCCTGCCTTGGAAGGGCAAGGTCCTGAGTTCGATCCCTGGAAACCACATACAATGCTGGGTGTGGAGACTCATGCCCACCAGCAATCAATACCGCATACCACAGTGCCGGGCATGGTGGCTCACACCTGTAATCCTAGCACTTGGGAGGCAGAGACAGGAGGATTGCTGAGTTCGAGGTTTGCCTGCGCTACATAGTGAGCTCAGGGCCAGCCTGCACTACACAAAGCAAGACCCTGTCTCAAAAAAAAAAAAAAAGTTAATTAGTAAATAGGACAAGAATTTTATTCAATTTGTTTTGGTTTACTGGCCACAAATAACTTGTTTTTTATCTTTGTTTTTAGTTTTCGAGACAGCGTCCTGCTTTGTAGTTCAGGCTGGCCCTGAGTTCACTATGTAGCCCAGGTAAGCCTGGAACTCAGCAATCCTCCTGCCTCTGCCTCCCCAGTGCTGGCATTACAAGTGTGAGCCACCACTCCCGGCCACAAATACTTGTCTGAAGCAATCTGCTGAAACAAATAACAAGAACAGTTACTAGAAGAATTCAATGTTTTTTTGTCCTTATCTTTCAACTAATAAATTATAACTCTACTTGGGAATTCAGGTACATTTAGTCACCTACAGACAACTTTCTGTCAAGTTATACCAAAATTCCAAATTCCACTTAAGTAGAGGGGAATATGAAGTCAAAGGAGGCCACTGTAAAATATAAAATTGGTGAGCCTATAAAAAAAAAATGAGAAAAGTCAATTTTAAAAATATAGCTTTCTAGGGGCTGCAGGGTTAGCTCAGTGGTTCCGGCACCTGCCTTGCAAGCACAAGGTCCTGAGTTCGATCCCCGGTAACCACATACAATGCTGGACGGGGTGACTCCCGCCCACCAGCCATCAATACCACATACCACAGTATCAGGCCTGGTGGCTCTCCCCTGTAATCCCAGCACTCAGGAGGCAGAGACAGGAGGATTGCTGAGTTCAAAGCTTGCCTAGGCTACATAGTGAGCTCAGAGCCAGCCTGAACTACAAAGTGAGACCCTGTCTCAAAAAAAAATATGTAACTTTCTAGTTGATCTAATTAAATTCATCTATACTAGTTAAGTTCCTCAAGCACGAAAGGCTACATCTTTTATGTAACAACTTTTTTGTGAAAAATTTTAACAACTCCCAGCTAGATAATCTGTATGAATTGTTTTTAGTAATTAGTAAAACAGAGCCTCTAAAAGCAGAAAAACAATCTAGTCATAAACCAAGCACAGCAGTACATATGTGTAATCCTGGACACTCCAAAGGTTTAAACAGGAGGATGAAAACTTCCAGGCCAATATGAACAACTTGGATCCTTTCACCAAGTACAAAGGGCTGGGGCACAGTGTGAAGCAGAGCACCCGCCTAGCAGAGCGAGACCCTCAGTTCAATCCACAGCACACACAGGATACGATTAAACACCTAAAATCATAGCCAGCTTCTCAAAGACCACATTTTAAAATTAATTTATTTAAAGACGTGCTCTCAGTATGTAGTTCAAGTTGGCCTTGAACTCACTTCATAGCCTACGTGAACCTCAAACTCATGGTGATCCTCCTGGCTCAAGCCTCTTGAGCACTGGACTTCCAGGTATGCTATCTCACCTGGCTTTTCACGTGCACACGCGCACACACACACACACACGTACACATGTTTTGTTTTGAGACCAGGTCTTGTTAACATGGTTCATGATGTCCTTAAACATTATTAAACCCAGCCTGTCCCTGAACCTGCAATGATCTTCCTGCCTCAGCCTCGCTGCTAGGATGACAGGCATGCACCACCATGCCTAGTTTTCACAACTGTTGTTTCAAAAGATAGCTACAAGGACTGTTTTTCTTCCACATAATTTTAGCAACAGCTTTACTTTGATCAAATTAAGACATACATGTAGTTTAAAATGTTTTTTGTAACAACAGTAATAATCCTAATAGCTAACATTTACTGAACACATCCATGTGCCAGGTTTTAAACAGCTTAAAATGACTGCCTTACTTACTGCTCAAAATAATTCTATGACGTAGGTACACTTTCCCATTCTATTTTGGAGAAAAGGAGACTGAGGCAAGGAGACATCAACTAATTTACCTAAAACTTCTCAATAGCAGAATCAGGATTACAATCTTTTGGATCATGTCCCTGGCAACGGTCACTAAGCTAGCTTTGTCTGAAGAGTCAGAATGAAACAGGAGAGAAGACAACTCTGTCTTGTGTTTCTCTATTGGAAATTCCTGCCATTTGAACCCAACCATTTGTTAATTCTTGCCATTTCTTGGGATGTTTACTTTCAAGCTTTTTTTTTTTTTTTTTTGCTTTTTGAGACAGGGTCTCGCTTTGTAGTTCAGGCTGGCCCTGAGCCCACTATGTAGCCCAGGCAAACCTTGAACTCAGCAATCCTTCTGTCTCTGCCTCCCGAGTGCTGGGATGACAGGCGTGAGCCATCACATCCGGCATTGTGGTATGCGGTGTTGATTGTTGGTGAGTGTGTCTCCACGCCCAGCATTATGTGTGGTTACTGGGGATCGAACTCAGGACCTTGCGCTTGCGAGGCAGGCGCCGGAACCACTGAGCTAACCCTCCAGCCCTACTTTCAAGCTTTTTATAACACCTCTTTAGTTATTCCTTGATTTTCCCCATCCTCATATGCTCATTAATATATTACAACTTTGGGTTCAACATTCACTGATAACATTTTTATGATTATAAATATCATTCGCAAGCTGTATTCTGTGAATACCTTCCTTTGCTCAAAAAGAATGTGTCCCATTTATTTGCCGTCTCCCCACCACTCCAGTAGAAACAGTAGTTTCTTCTCTTTCTCTAATGTCTGAGGTGGCATCAGGTGCATGTTTTTCCTTCACTCTTCCACGTCTTCACCTAACCCAGACTATCAGTTCTTTCTAAATTTTCTGCACAGGTACTGCTCCTTTAGAAAGAATCCTCTGCAGTGCCTCTCTCCTCCACTGTTTCCTGCACCTTCCTCTTTTTTGAGTTAATTCTTTGTTTTGGTAGAATACATGCACCTGAAAAGCATCACAAGTAAATTATCTGATATTGAGCATGTGAAAATGTTTATTACATACAATCACGTACTGATGATGTGGACACAGGAGTCTAAGTTAAAAGTGATTTCCTCCTACAATCTTGATCTAGCTTCTTCTAATGTTGTTTTTTTATAAATCTGAAGTTATTCTGATACCTAATTCTTCGTATGCATCTCCAATTCCATTTTATAATATAGCATTTTTAATCACTAAATTTTCTCGTTTACAAAAACATGCTGTGTATCCTCACTTCTCTTTGCTCTTTTACGAACTATTCACTACTTTATTATTTTTTTAAAGGGACTTTAAGAGCAAAAGGCAGATTAGTTTTTCACTAAAAATTTGAAGACTAAGTTTTATATGAGTTAAAATTTAGGGTTGTGACATGTTTCTAAATACAGGAAGAAAATGACTACTGAGTATCACTGCTCCCTCTGAAGCTGCTGGAGTCCACTTACCGATTTTGTCTGTTAACAGGTGTGTCTGCACCATTTAGAATCAGCTCTTTCACTTCTGTTGCACCAAAGTTTTCAACTGTGATCTATTAATTTTTTAAAAAAAGTCAATGTCAGACTCAAAACTTAAGAGTATCTTAATAATCTATTATATATTTTCCTTTCCTTTATTAAATATAAAAACTAATAAATTTGAGACAAGATTCTCTATTATAAGCTGATTTATAAAGTCTACTTAAAGTCATAACTAAGAATTTTCATCCTCCAGTCATTTAGTATCCTCCCCCAATGGACTGACTGTAGATTAACAAGTGTTTATTTAACGAGACACTGGAAATTAATGATTTATTGTGCATAAAAGTTCAGAATAGATTAAGGCATTGGAGAGGGCGCTTTCCTCAGAAGAATGATTCAATCCAACTAGCAGAATGCACTCAGCTTAGAGAACTATGCATCTTTCAATATGATAACCACTGCTCTCCTGTGTTCCTGCCTCGCTGCCTAATCATAAACTTTGGAAATTATGCATTAATTTGGTTTATAAAGGTGGTCAGATATTTTGATTTTTTTCTTTTAACTCATACTAGCATTTTTCTTTTTTTTTTTTGAGCCAGGGTCTCACTTTGTAGTACAGGCTGGCCCTGAACTCACTATGTAGCCCAGGATAACCTCAGAA
This sequence comes from Thryonomys swinderianus, assembly GCA_004025085.1. Lineage (NCBI taxonomy): Eukaryota > Metazoa > Chordata > Mammalia > Rodentia > Thryonomyidae > Thryonomys > Thryonomys swinderianus. The sequence goes on along the minus strand of PVIC010008954.1, from coordinate 25,662 downwards.
CTCAGCCATGTGAGCCACCACGCCCGGCCATACTAGCATTTTTAAAACAGCATTACCATACCTACAACTGTACCTTTTTTTCTATTCTTTCTTTTGGGAATTATTTTCCTTTTCTATGAAAATCTAGGATGTTCAAAAAGCTACTGTGGAAGTGGGATAGGTTAGGAGATGAATACTTCTCACTGTAGTTTATTATCTAGTGAAGGAAGAGAAACATGGCATGTAAATAACTCTTGGTAATAAATTAATGCTGTAGGAAACAGAGATGTTACAAGATTTTACAAGACCATATAAAAAAGAAAACAATTTCAAGAAGAAAAAGTATGAAAGACTTAGATGAAGAAATACCATTTGCAAAGCACCAAGATGAGTATGATTCTGAAAGACTGGAAGATGAGTAAGAGTTCACACAGAGCATTCAACAGAATAAAATACGAGAGTACATAACCAGTCCTGAAAATGTAAGGCAAGTAGCTCTAAAAAGACAAAAGTAGGGTAAATGAAAAACTACTGTGTGATATGATACAATCTGGTATGAATGGAGGGAGACAATGAAAGCTGAAAAGAAAGCAAGACTGTAAATGTCTCTGTTGCCTATTCTACCTTTTTTTTTTTTTTTTTTAAGACAAGGTCTTGCTTTGTAGTTCAGGCTGGCCCTGAGCTCACTATGTAGCCCAGGCAAACCTCGAACTCAGCAGTCCTCCTGTCTCTGCCTCCTGAATGCTGGGATTACAGGCATGAGCCACCACCATGCCCAGCACTGTGGTATGTGCTATTGATTGCTGGTGGGCGTGAGTCACCATGCCCAGCATTGTATGTGGTTACTGGGGATCAAACTCAGGACCTTGTGCTTGTGAGGCAGGCAATGGAACCACTGAACTAACTCTCCGGCCCAAAAGTTATTTCATTTTAAAGCCTGTTAAACATTCTTATATACCATGTTCCAGTAAGAACTGCCAAACTTTTGTGAGGGGTTAATCTTTTGGGGGGAGGGAATTGTGTAGCAGCAGACTGTGTTATTTTCTGTCAATACTGACAACATAAGCATTGAGTAGACTGTTTGAGGAGGAAAATAAAAAATGTTAAAAATAAAAAAAAGACCTGAAGGTTTTACCATTTTTCCAAGAGTCTAACTCATTCAAACTATTCCCCTGGGAAGCATCTTTTCATCACTTTTGTTGATTTTCTTGTTTAATCACCATATTGTCTATTTCTGCTAGATTCTCATGTGTCAGTGGCTTTGTATGTGACTCTATCAGTCACTCAGAATCCCTTTCACTATCTTAATATAATTTTGTATCTTTTATAAGATTTTCAATTTCATTTCTAAATAATATTGAAATATATTTGTATTTGTATTATACTAAGTTATCTAACAGTAAGATAAAATAGGCAAGAAATGGACTGGGGATTTAGTTCAGTGGTTCAGGTGTCTGCCTTGCAAGCGCAAGGTCCGAGTTTGATCTCCAGTAACCACATACTACAGTGTCCAATGTGGTTAACCACGCCCATGAGCAATCAGTATGACGGGTGTGGTGGCTCATGCCTATAATCCCAGTACTTGGGAGGCAGAGGCAGGAGGATTGGTGAGCTCAAGGCCAGCCTGAACTATGAAGAGAAACCCTGTCTCAAAAAAAAAAAAAAAAAAAGAATAAGCAGTAGTGGGAAGCAGGAAGAGATGTATTGGGGGACATAATTTTTAAAGCAGTAATTGCATTAGTAATATTCATTTTACAATAATCTTTTCATTTCTCTAACATTTTTAACATTTCTGTAACTGGGAGCTCAAAAATGAACATTTGCATAAAGACCCTTGTACTTCTAAATATTTTTAGCATATTAATGAAGCATATAAGCTTTAAAGTAACAGGAGTAAGAATGCTGACTCTGGTATGTAATTATTGTTTTTAATTTCTTCACCTATGAAACAGGAATAAACTTAAATCTTACAGGACTGTTGGAAGTATAATGAAATAATGCACGTATTGGGCCTAGCACGTAGTAAATGCTCAATAAATGATAGCTAAAGGGTTAACAATTTCATTTATCAAAATAAAGAAAAACCATTAAGGCACAGTGGTTTAATAAAAAGGATGATGGATAATCAAGCTAACCTGTGTCTTTTCATCTTACCGTAAAATTTAGACAAAATGTTTCCTCTATGTCATCTTCTGGGTAATCCAGTAATTGCTGCATGCTTCTGCAAAGTAACATATATTTTATATATATATATATATATTTTTTTAAGTGAAACACTGTTGGACATTTTGACTTTTTGCTTATTAATAAATATATATTTCTCATTCCTTTTTGATAAGTCCTTCCATTAACTGTACTTTTATATTTGTCTAAAAATACTGGATGTTAAGGTCCAGGCATTTAGCTTGGTGGCATGGCACCTACCAAGCAAGTCCAAGGTCCTGAACTCAATTCCTGATACCAAAAAAAAAAACATTTGGATATACATTGGCAAATGTATAAACAACACTAGAGGGAGGAAAAGAACAGTTTTTCTCTATTCTTCTGAATAAAAAGGCAATGTATCAACTTATTTCTAACATTTATTCATATGAAGTAAAAGTTCAAATAAAGCACTAGCAGACTTCATGTCCTAAATACCTAAAAGCTGAGCTCTGAAGACAAAAATTCAGAGTACTATTAAAATAATTCACTCTTAAGGGCCAGGGATTTAGCTCAAGTGGCACCACACCTACCTTGGAAGAACAAGGGCCTGAGTTCAATCCCCAGTACCACAAAAAAAAGAAAAACAAATGGGCTCTTTCAGTAGAAAATTTTAATCTTAGTAAAAGCTTCTGGCTATTCTAGAAATTTTAATAAAAGTAACAGAACATAATTATTCCTAGAAGGAAAGCAATCTATACATTCCACATTTCTGTCTCTTGAACTCTACCCTTTCCACAACTGACCTCCCAACATCAGGCATTAATTCTTTCAAATCATCTAGGGATGGTTTCTTTTTCAGCAGTTTTTTATATAAAGCCAAAGGAAAATGCAGGTCCACAATAGTAAAATTGTAAATTGCTAATCCACAAATAACACCAATCAAGTGGAACAAGTCACTGTCTTCAAATGTCTGAAATATATCAGAAAGTGTAAGTTAGACATATCTTACAAGTTAAAAACATTAACTTTTTTGATTACAAAAATCTATAAAAAAAACAACAAACCTACACTAACAGTAGAAAAATCTGAAGGTGTAGAAAAAAGTAAGAAATTTTACCCTTACTATCCTACTTCTTGAGCATAACATTACTCTATTTTTGTGTATTTCCATCCAATGTATTTTCTAGCTGGAATGTCACACACACAAATGCACTCACGCCTTCCTAGGAACATAATCAATTCCATGTCACTAAGTATTAAATGAAGGCTGGGGACAAACTTAAGTTTTGTGGTGAGCACTTGCCTAGCATGATCAATACATTGGATTCAATCTCTAACCCTACAAAACACAAAACAACATTAAAGGTGATCACTGTAACATTTTTCTTATTTTAAAAAACAACACACTTACAAAATGGAAAATGAAAGAAAATAACATGAAAGAGAAAATGACACAAAACCCAATAACCACAGCTTAAAAAGCTGACCTGATAGCAAGTGTGTATGTAGGGTAGTGACTCCATGAAATTATCACACTGATCCATCAGTATGAAAATTAATATATATTTGTAACATAACAAATTAATAACAAATTTTCATGCCTCATTTTAAGTTCAGAAAAATAAAGTACTTTTAAACTCTGTACCTCATTTCTTTAAAAAAAAAAATGAAAATTAACTCATAGTACCTCCGTTGTATTTTTAAAAAACACATCATCTTTTGGGCTCTTTCTTAGATTTAGCTATTACAAACTAAAACTATAAACATAAGTGGTGTGAAAATATAGCTATAGTATAATGGTTTTGATTCTTTCAGAAAGGGAACAGCTGTGTCAAATGGAACCTCTATGTTTAACTTTTTGAGGAGTCTTAACCCTCATTTCCACAGTGGTTGCACCAGTCTTACATTCCCACCAACAGCGGAGAAGGGATTCCAGGCATGAGCCACCACGCCAAGCATTGTGGTATGTGGTACCGATTACTGGTGGACTTGAGTCACCACACCTGGCACTGTGGTATGCGGATACCAGGGATTGAATTAGGGACCTTGTACTTCCAAGGCAGACGCTGGAACCACTGACTTAAATCCCCAGCACTCAAACATGATTTTTAATGACTGTGAATTATATTATATGAAAGTATGTTAAGCTAGCTATTTTTACTTTAGTTTGGTATGTAGTTAAAAACATTACAAAATTTTTTCCTCACCGTTCAAGGATTAATATATGTTCATTAAAAAAATTCTATGAACATAATAGTTAGACCAATTTTTTAATTCGACATAGACTCCAGAGTAGGTTCAGTCACCAACAAGCCTCAGTGTTTTCAAAAAAAGATGAACACAGTATTTTTCCTCAAACATTATTGTGTAAATGAGATAAAGTACACAAAATGGTTTTAGTGCTGTTTCTGAAGCACACCATGGAGGCTTGATGAAAGTTATTCCAAGTAGTAATAGTCAAAAATGGGCATTTATGGCTTGAGCTTGGGTTTAGTATGAGCAAAGCTCTGAGCTCAATTTCAAGCACTAAAAGAAGGGGGGACCATTTATTTTGTTGTTGAAAGACATCTTGCTATACTGCACAGACTAGTATCAAACTTGTGGGTTCCAGAGATGCTTCCACCTCAGCCTCCCAACTAGCTGGGACTACAGGAAGCACACCATACGCAACACTGGTATATATACTTAGGTTCAGAGTTTGAAATTTCCATAGGAGAAACTTTGCTTCTTACAGAAAAATCGCTAAGGTGAAAGATATATAAACACTGTGTTTAACCTCTTCTAGGTTATGCTGCCATTTACAATCCACGAAAATGCCTTTCTATCCAAAATCTTCTGGGACGATTTTGGTCTTTAGGCTATGGTTTGCTGACCTCTTATCTAATAAAGCATCAATGATCTTAATGATAATTTAGTTCTTCACAGAGGAAATGTTAACCTAACAATTATTCAATTCCAAACTAAAATAAGCAGAAGGAAAAGTCAACATTATTTTCAAGCTAACTTTTTTTTTTTTTTTTGAGATAGGGTCTCACTTTGTAGTTCAGGATGGCTCTGAGCTCACTATGTAGCCTAGACAAGCTTCGAACTCAGCAATCCTCCTGTCTCTGCCTCCCGAGTGCTGGGATTACAGGCGTGAGCCACCACGCCCGGCACTGTGGTATGTGGTATTGATTGCTGGTGGGCCTGAGTTTCCACGCCCAGCATTGTATGTGGTTTCCAGGGAATGAACTCAGGACCTTGTGCTTTCGAGGCAGGCGCTGAAACCACTGAGCTAACCCTCCAGCCCTCAAGCTAACTTCTTAATTTATTTTGTTAATCTGAAATATGAGATAAAGCAGTAGTGTGTTTTGGAGAACTTCAAGTCTAAAAGTTTACAATTTTTCAAATTACAATATAGCTGATCTTTGAGTAAAAGCATTTTTTTTTCTTTTTTATTCAGGTAGGGTCTTGCTTTTGTAGTTTGGGCTGGCCCCAAGCTCACTATGTAGCCCGGGCAAGCTTTGAACGTAGAGCAGTCCTCCTGCCTCTGCCTCCTGTGTGCTGGGATTACAAGTGTAAGCCATCAATGCCTGGCACTGGGGTGTGTGGTACTCACTGCTGGTGGGCATGAGTCATCACACCCAGCACTGTGGTGTGTAGTTCCTGGGGATCAAACTTGGGACCTTGCACTTGCCGGGCAGACATCAGAACCACTGAGCTAAATCCCCAGCCAAAAAGCATTTTCTTATTCCAGTAGTAACTCTTTAAGTAAAAACTTTCTGAGTTGATTGACAGAAGGTAAACAATTTTATGATTGTAAACATAAAGGTTTACAAAAGAAGTAAGTTGCACAGGTGGACAATTTACCTTATCAGAAAACCAAATGAGCCTGGAGTCTTCGTAATATCTAAACATGCCGTATTTAGGATCCAGTAATTCCCTCATGATGAGCAAGAAAAATTCTTTGCGAACTCCACCTGCATCAACAGCATCCTCTCCAACAAATATAACCTAAAATAGTATAATACAAACACTAAACACTGTAAAAAAATGAAAGGGCACCCACAGGTCTTACTTATGACATGTCATTTATTACTAACAAATGCTCCCCAATTTATACTTCAAAAGACTACGTAATGTTATTTAAGTATTAAAGATACACAAGAAAACTTAAGTTTCTAAATAAAGGATCTAATTATGTAAAAGAAAATGTCAAATTACCTTGAGTGGTTTTTTGTAATCTATGTTCTTTGTTTTTCTAAGGACTTCCATTGCATCTCCTACAATATTTTCTCTACGCACCACTAGAATTAAGCAGGGATTCACAGATTCAATCACTGGGAGAAAAAGAGAGGAGACATTCTGTCTGTGGGCCTGGTCAATGGCCATCTAGAAAAATAAAAGATTAAAGTTTTAATATTAATGTTACAAAGAGTTTTTATTTCTGTATTACCAAATTCAGATGGCATCTATGTTTTTTGTTTTGGGTTTTTTGAGACAGGGTCTTGCTACATTGTTCAGGGTGGCCTTCTCACCCTGAACAATGATCCTTCTGTGATCCTCACAGTGTTCGTTCTGCATCAGCCTCCCAACTGCTGGGATTACAAACGTGTACCAGCACTGTCAACTTGGCACAGTATCTTACTAGTATAACATAAGAATTTAGAAAATACGGGGCCAGAGATTTAGCTCAGCGGTTCTGGCGCCTGCCTCGCAAGAGCAAGGTCCTGAGTTCAATCCCAGTAACCACAGACAATGCTGGGCGTGGTGACTCACACCCACCAGCAATCACAGCAATCAGTACCACATACTACAGTGCCAGGTGTGGTGGTCACGCCTGTAATCCCAACACTTGGGAGGCAGTGACAGGAGGATTGCTGAGTTCCAGGCTTGCCTGGGCTACATAGTGAGCTCAGGGCCAGTTTGAACTACAAAGCGAGACCCTGTCTCAAAAAAAAAGAATTTAGAAGATAGGGCCAGGGATTTAGCTCAGTGGTTCCAGCATCTGCCTTGCAAGCACAAGGTCCCAAATTTGATCCCAAGTACCACATAACACAATCCCAGGTGTGGTACCTCATGCCTGTAATCCCAGGCCTCAGGAGGTAGAGGCAGAGGCAGAAGCCAGAAGGATTGCTGATTTTGAGGCTTGCCTGGGCTACATAGTGAGCTCAGGACCAGCCTGAACTACAAAGCGAGACCTTGTCTGAAAAACAAACAAAAAACCCAGAAAACAGCGTAAAGAGTACCTTTCAAATTTTTTTGTATCAATTTTAACTCATAACACCATTAAAGGAAATACAGAAGGAGAGTAATAATGGTAATCTGAGCATTGTCTTTTCCCTAAAAAATAGTAATATATAGGGATGGTGAATGTGAAAGAAAACACCATAAAATAAACCTTTAAAGAGAATAGAGCACAACCTAGCTAAGGAGTACATTACAAAAATTCATTAGTAGTGCTCATCATACTTTTATATTTAAAGTACATTTTCCTCCCAAAGGCTGTGTTTTTATTCTAAAATGAAACATATTTAAAGAATTTCAAAAACAAAACACATATATCTGAACTAATGAAAAAAGTCCACAAAATTTGGAAGTTATAAAATTTTCAAAGCAATTTTAAGATACTCATATTCAAGATTTCTTTCCATCCTTTCCTTAGAATATTACCTATATAATCAGATATTCTTTCCTTGAAATAAGCAGTTCAATATCCTATTTTCAAGATCAAATGATAATACTACTTTAACCCTCAAAGTTGTAATGTGAATAAAAAATTTAAACTTGCTGGGGATTTAGCTCAAGTAGTACTGTCCCAACCTTGGATGCACAAGGGCCCGAGTTTGATCCCCAGAACCGCAAAAAAAAAAAAAGGAGGAAAGTAGGAAGGAAGGATATAAAAGAGAAATGCAAGATAATGACCAATTTCAGAAAAACATCTTATTACTGAAACTTTCTTTAAGGAAATGTCATATCCTTTTCTTAACAAGTGATCAAATGCTTCAGTTTAATATCTCACCTCTAGTAACTTACAAATAGGGGACAGAGAATGAAGCAAGATTTTGAAATAACCTACTATTTTACCAAGTAATCTAGTAAAACAGTTTATAAAGTTTACATATTTTTTATAGGCAAAGAAGCTTATTTAATGTAAAGACATAAAATGGTTAAAGGTTAAATTATTCTATTTCCACCGGACCCTTTTTGTAAGCAGTCCCCAGACGTATACACATTACATATAGTAATCTTATTGCTATTCACAATACTTTGTAAAGACAGCCTATAGCCATAATGTCCCGATTAATGATTATAGATAATTTTTAAATATTTCACAAAAACAATTTAAGAAATAGTCTCAAGCCAGATTAGTATTATACAGTATTTTACCTGCATCTGTAAAACTGCATCTGTTTGTAACAAAGTAGTTTTTGCTTGGGCATCAAATACGAATGGGTAAGTGCAGATTGTAACAGGAATGTCTGCCAACTGGGAACAGAAAATTAATTTATTAGTAAAAGCTGACTTTTGATCTATTAATTATGGGCACTGTCACTTCTTATAAAGATGATCATTCTTGGCTTCTTGGTAGTTCAGACTTACAAATGAAACATGTTGCTTATTTCTGCATGTAAAAATGTACTGATAACCAGATGAGGCATTGGATTAAACCCAATGTCCAATTTAGGGAGAGAACCATATACTTGAATGTCTATAAAGTTATAAATGACAAATATCTTTGCTTAGCACAAAACTCCCGTGTTATACTCTACAATTTCAGACTCCTATGTTAGAGTACCCAGTATATGCTAGGTCTACAATAGCAAGTGAGCCCAGTAATTTGTCTATTCCTCCATTTAACAGATACCTGAGCACTACTAGGCTGCCAAAATTATAAGCCCAACAATGACTATTCCTACCATCTATATAACAAAATGAAAATAATCTATTCCAAAACTCAGTATCTGTGTATAGGAAGGAGAGAGACAGCTGTTCCAATGTAGAATTTCTGTGGGGGAAAATAACTTTCTTTTTAAGCAATTACAAAGTCCTTTATAATGTCAGAATCTGTTTCTATCCATTTCTATGCACCACTTAGCCTTTGTTTTGGCCTACACAGAAGAATATGTGGTTTAAACATTAAATTCTGACCATGCTTTCCCTAAATTCTTATTTTCTTATCCTAAGTATTCTCAAATTTTCTAATCATTCTGAAAATAATATAGTTTCTAGCTCTTTTCTGTCCTTCCCTTATTTTTCACTACTTCCCTTGTTTTAAACTATTTCTCTTGTTTTTTCTTTAACTATGGCCACCAAAAATAACCTGAAAATGCTGAAATGCTATCAACTCTGTTGTCAATATGTAACATCTTACACATACTAATTATAGGTACTTTACAGTAAACTGCCACTTGTCAGTGCTTTTGACACTAGCACTGATCATACAAAGTCATTTTACTTCTCTGAAACTCAGAAAGAATTACATATTTCTAGAGTTCCAAAACTCAATGCTTTCTTTTCTTCTGGATACTAAGGGTCAAACCTAGGGTCATGAGCATGTCAGACAAGCTTTCTACCATAGCCCTATGTCTTAATTTAAAACTATTGCAAAATGTTTCATTGGTTCTACTCCTGGGGAACCTAACAAAAAGGAACACAAAATCTAACAACTATAACAGAAGAATATAACATTCCCAAGTGTTAAAACAGTGGTCTAGGATCACTGACTACTCACGCTGCAGTGCTAGGACTTTACTAAGACAGTACATGGGACAAAGTGAGAGAGGATCAGACTGAAAATTCAATTTTGTTCCCATTAAAAAAATCAATTATTAGTTAAAAAAGAAAGATCATTTTGCTTATCTAGTATAGTCCTTGCTCAAGCATTTATTAAATAAGTTTGCTCTTGAGGTTACATTGCATTTTGAACTTGAGAACTATTTTGATGTAAATCATCTTGAAAGGAATCAAATAGGTATGTTAACTAAAGCCATTGTAATTTTCTTCAAAATATTCTTCTGAAATGATACATAAGGTAATTTTGATAGACCCAAAACCATCACACACACCACACACACACACACACACACACACAGTCTCTCTCAGTCTCTTTAAAAAAACACACACACACACAAAACAGAAGTCTTTTGACTCATCTCATAGCAAAAAACAATGTATCTTATTCTGAACATGAACTTTACCACATCATACTTACCTCGGTTAATCCATGGCTGACATCCTAAAACAGCAGAGTGCAACAATAATGGGGAAAGAGCAAGGTTAGTGTTCAAATTTCACTATATCTATTCAAAGTAGCATTTCATATATTTTGCTATGACTAAATACTGGATTCAAGAGGAAGAAAAACATCTATACAATAAAACTTACCCTTCCCACATACATCTTATCTATCTATATTGTTTCGGGTAACTTATAATCATAAATTATCAAGGCTCGTATAAAAATGGTCTCAGCACCACTTTCAAAATTTAGGTAAAATAGGAAAACTAATCCTAAACCTGTTGTGATCTAAAAAAAAAAAGTTTGGCTCAGTTTCCTTATCTAAAATGGTGAAAATATTTCCGTCTACAAAAATTAGGGAACTTCAACAAAATCCAAAATATTTAGCATTTTTAAAAGCAACATGGAAACAAAACAAGAATAAGCTATAAATTGCTTTTGACAGAAACAATGAAAATAATATAAAACAACATGAAAACAATATAAAATGTTTTCAAAAACATGGGCATGGAGATTAGTAAATAGTAAAGAAAAAAGTTATCTTTATGATGGAAATTTTAATGAAAGCCTGTTACTTCACTTTTTTGTTTCCTTTTTTTTTTTTTTTTTTTTGAGACAGGGTCTCACTTTGTAGTTCAGGCTGGCCCTGAGCTCACTATGGAGCCCAGGCAAGCCTCAAACTCAGCAATCCTCCTGCCTCTGCCTCCCAAGTGCTGGGATTACAGGCGTGAGCCACCACACCCGGCTTTGTTTCCTTTTTTTGAGAAAGGATTGCATTTTATAGTTCAGGCTGGTATTGAACTCACTTCTTGTAGCCCAGCCTGGCCTTGAACTCCAGGCAATCCTCCAGTCTCAGCCTTCGAGTGCTAGGGTTACAGGCATCCAGCACCTCACCAGGCAAGAAACAAACTTTCTTGCTGAACACTTCTATATACTCAGGTTTTACATTCATGTAAAATAAAGCACTAGAATTCAGAAATGGGTCACTAAATCAGTGGTTACAACTTTGCGTGAGTTAATCTTATTCAAAGAGAGAGCTTTATTATCCTTTATAACTGGAAGAAGAAACACAAGCAAAACATGTCTTTTAAAATCCTTATTATGTGAATGAATATGTGGTATTATGTGGTAATAGCCTCAGGTTTGAGGACACAGCCCAACGGCAGAACATTTGCTAAACATGTCCTCAGTATATGGGGACAAAAAAGATGATAGTATAAAAAATAGTTAAAAAAAATTCTCCATACCAAGTTATTACTAAATAAGTGAATGTATAAAAGCCTTTTAGAGCAGACTGCAGTGGCTAGTGCCTATAATTTCAGTTACTTGGGGCACTGAGGCAAGATCCCAGTCTAAGGCCAGCCCAGGCAATTCACCAGGACCCTGCCTCAAAATAAAATAAAAAGGGCCTAGGGATATAGCTCAGTGTAACAACCCTGAGTTCAATCCCTAGCACTAAATACATAAAGAGCTTTTTAGATTATACTAATTAGAAGGAAATTTAAAAGTATTTAAAAATCCTTTAATAGTGTACCTCATGAGGCTTTTAAAAATCTTTTAAAAAGATCAGTTTTAGGTTTACAGCAAAATTGAAAAGGTACAGAAATCCCCCTTGTAGCCTCTGCACCCTCACATGTACAGCTTCCTCTATTTTCAGCAGCTGTCTTGCAGAACACTTAAAAAATGGTATTACTATTAAGTTTGACAGGCAAAGAAATACTTATCGATATTCATCTACTTGATCACTAGACTAGGCATTAAAGGAGTTTATATAATGGGAGATGGACACACACAATGAAAGACTAGAATCTACTGCACTATCATTTAATTACAACGTGCAACTAGATAATGGTCTTATGTGTATCTCACCAACTAGGGAAGTCAATAGGCAATGTCAAAATTCACAGTGTAACTAAGCAATACTATAGCAGGCATGACTTGATCTGATTATACCAGAAACTTTCAGACTTGAAGGAAAAACAATGGACCTGTGAAAATGTGATTATTAGACATTGAGTAGAAGTATTTATCTATTAGAGAGGCACAAGATTAAGATCATTATTGGGAATTTCAATTTGAGGATTAAAGACTGCAAAAAGAGACTCAATAAAACTATGCTTATAAAACCAAGAACAAGCCAGTGTGGCAGCTCACAGCTACATCTTCACAATTCACTTGTGATCCTAGTACTCAAGAGGCTAAGGCATGAGGACTGAAGTTCAAGACCATTCTGGGCTACACTGTAAGACCCTGTCTAAATGAAGGGGTGGAGGAAAGAGGGAAGTGAGAGATGAAAGGAAGGAGGGGAACATGATGCAAAGAAAGGAAGGAAGGGAGAAAGAAGGAAACAAAGGAAAGAAGGGGAGCAAGGAAGAGAAAAAGAGAAAGGGAGGGAAACAAATGAAGCAGAAGAGAAAGGGAAATAAAGAAAAAAGGAAAAGGAACCAGGAATGAACTCGGGGAAATTTTTTTTTTTTTTTTTTTGCTTTTGAGACAGGGTCTCACTTTGTAGTTCAGGCTGGCCCTGAGCTCACTATGGTGCCCAGGCAAGCCGCCGCGAACTCAGCAATCCTCCTGTCTCTGCCTCCCGAGTGCTGGGATGACAGGCGTGAGCCACCACTTCCGGCATTGTGGTATGCGGTATTGATTGTTGGTGGGCGTGTCTCCACGCCCAGCATGATATGTGGTCACCAGGGATCGAACTCAGGACCTTGCACTTGCGAGGTAGGCGCCAGAACCACTGAGCTAACCCTCCGGCCCTGAACTCGAGGAAATTTTAGGGTTGGCAGGTAGCACAAATTTAATTCACCAAAGTAGTACCTCCAAGAGAAATGTAAGGGCAAACCAAGTAATGTGCAGGGTAGACAGCACGACAAAAATGTGCCAGTTAAAAGTGTATGGCTAGACACTCAACATACCCTCACTGTGTGAGTTACACACATGCACACACGCACATGAACACACACATACATGCATGCACATGTGCTAACTGTTGGCATTCTTTTCACAGACTAGGACTCAAGGGTGGGTTAAGGCATGCCTAATCTCAGTTATGCAGGTCTCTAAAGCCAAAGTGTCAGAGGCCTGGAGGAAAAGCCCAAGAGTCAGAATTTCATGATCTGAGTAGGCTATGTTAACAGTTTACCCTGAGCATCTCTTGAGCAGTATGAGTTTATTTACATGACTATCCTGAGCCTCATCTGGGCAGGTATCACTTCAACCAGTCAATCCCTGTATCAAGTAAATCTGATAAAATTGTCATTTCTGTACTTCCAGTAATAGTATCTTATAAAAGATAACAAAAATTAAGTAATTTTTGATCATCCTGTATTTAATAACTCGGCTGGCAAGTGGTAAATGGTTAATGGTATTTTAACAGCAATAGTTGATGATTCCAGTTTTGTTTTGTTTTGTTTAAGTTTATTGAAATAGGGTCTCTCTGTAGTTCAGGCTGACCCTGAACTCACCATGTAGCTCAGGCAAGCCTCAAACTGACGGTAATCCTCCTGCCTCTGCCTCCTGAGTGCTGGGACTACAGGCATGAGCCAGCATACTCAGGGATGATTCCAGTTTTATAGACAAAATAGATATAGTACCTTTTAATGTGTTAGTTTCAACTTATTATTATGGTAAAATATTAAACCATTGAAGGTATCATCTTAATTTAGAAGCAGATATGGAAACAATTTCAATTAAATAAAAGGGTAGTTTTGCAGCTAACAGAAATGAAAAAATAAATATAATTTGGTAATCTAAGGCATAAGGAAATAAAATGACATTACCAGTTCAAGAATTTGAAGGTGGGTCACCATAAAATATCAATGCCTTTAAAAACAACAAAGTTTTGGGCCGGAGGGTTAGCTCAGTGGTTCCAGCGCCTGCCTCACAAGGGCAAGGTCCTGAGTTCGATCCTGGTAACCACATACAGTGCTGGGTGTGGTGATTCAAGCCCACCAGCAATCAATACCACATACCACAGTATCGGGCAGTGGCTCACGCCTGTAATCCCAGCACTCGGGAGGCAGAGACAGGAGGATTGCTGAGATCGAAGCTTGCCTGGACTACATAGTGAGCTCAGGGCCAGCCTGAACTACAAAGCGAGACCCTGTCTCAAAAAACAAACGAAAAAAAAAAACCAAAACCCAACAAAGTTTTTTTTAAAAGCAAGGGTGCACTTTTTGGAGAAATACTAGAGCTGTGTGGCAGTACAACTGTACTTTAGTGAGCATCCTTACTTTGTTAGACAAGTGAGGGAGAAACTCAACCCAGTGAAGTCACTTCCAGTGTAACTTCCCAAAGCTGCCTACATGCCACCACTGAAGGGGTGGCTTCTTGTGCTAGTGACCATGTTATTCTGCCAGTTCAGCAGGTGTCCACGGGCACCACACTTTCATTTCACAGGACAAACACAATGATGATTTAGACACACAGCAAAATGCTGAATAAGATTCACAACTTACAAATATGTATATAATGTACTATCGAAGAACATGATATTCTTGCCAATTTACCCCATAATTTGAACTAATATTCACTCACTTGTATCTGACATGTGTCTCATATCAGCAGGTATAAGCAATTTTTTAGAAAACACATGCATTTTTAAAAAAAACACTGAATTTGAATTTCATATTCAATTGTAACAAGACTCAATACTGAAGCTTTCTAGACCTTACTACAAGTTAGTCAAGTTTTACTGGATTTATTTTGATGATATTTATATATAATAAATAAAAATATAAAAAGAAAAACATGAAGAGTTTGGAAGCAACTGTCATTTGTATAAAAACAGTTTCAGAGCAAAGTCAGAGAAGGGCAGGGAAATATTCGAATGTGAACAGTGCCAAAAGGTTCATAACTTTTTGAATGCCATATTGGAGCATTTTAAATTTTGAATTTCAAAGTTAGGGAATACTCAACCTGTACAAGGAAAGCCAAGAACTTCATAGAATTAGTCATTAAAATTTAGGGATAAAGCCGGGCGTGGTGGCTCACGCCTGTAATCCCAGCACTTGGGAGGCAGAGACAGGAGGGTTGCTGAGTTTGAGGCTTGCCTGGGCTACAGAGTGAGCTCAGAGCCAGCCTGAACTATAAAGAAAAAAAAAAAAGTTTAGGGATAGAAAGTGTGTTGCTGATGGAATCCTAATCTATCAAAGAATATTTAAAACTTTTCATACTGAAGCAATAAAATCATTTCAACATAAGTCAATAAAGGTATACATGTTGCCCGGGGTAGCGGCTCACACCCGTAATACCAGCACTTGGGAGGCAGAGGCAGGAGGATTGCTGAGTTCAAGGTTTACCTGGGCTACACAGTGAGCTCAGGGCCAGCCTCAAGAGCGAGACCCTGTCTCAAAAAAAAAAAAGTATACATGTACATATACCTACATGTGCATTTAAATACACTTATATATGAGTTTCCATACAGCAGAGTCTTTAGAAGTTCACTCACAGAGTAAACATGAAGTTCAACACAGAATTAAGACTACTAACACAAATATGAACCTCATTTTAAAAAGCCTCCAGGAGGGCCGGAGGGTTAGCTCAGTGGTTCCGGCGCCTGCCTCGCAAGCGCAAGGTCCTGAGTTCGATCCCTGGTGACCACATATAATGCTGGGCGTGCAGACTCACGCCCACCAACAATCAACACCGCATACCACAATATCGGACATGGTGGCTCACGCCTGTCATCCCAGCACTTGGGAGGCAGAAACAGGAGGATTGCTGAGTTCGTGGCAGCTTGCCTGGGCTCCACAGTGAGCTCAGGGCCAGCCTGAACTACAAAGCGAGACCCTGTCTCAAAAGCAAAAAAAAAAAAAAAAAGCCTCCAGGAAAGTCTTTCAGAGTTCTGTATAAATGTGAACATGTGCCAAACTCTCTCAATTAAAATTCTGTAAAATTAAATGTTATAAATCAACTAACAGTTGCACAAAAACCTTTAAAGTAGGTTGCCAGCTCTCTATTTCAAAAGGCAAATTAGATTCTAGATTTTGTTTTCTAAAATATGACATTAAATACAATTTTTAAGTTACAGAAAAAAGCTTCCACTGCCACAGTCAATCACTATTCAGTATCCTATCTGACTAAAGTAGAAGGTAAAAAAAAAAACCAAAAAACAAACACATGTGCTTTAAAGAGCAGTAACAGAGGGCAATTCTGAAATAACCATGTGATAGATCGGACAGAATCAGAGGCAAAGAAGAAAACCAGAAATAAAGACAGTCCTCAACTACCTTATGCATGTTAAAAAACACTAATACTGAACATAGCTCCTTAATGAAAACCAACTTGATTTTACCACGGCTATGTGCTGAATTGAGTTCAGATGACACAACTACCACGTTTAAAGGCAAATATTCAAACCATAACTTTTCTACATGGCATAAAAGTTTTGCTAAGAAGAATTCCTATTAGAATTTTAAAATTCAAAATATACGTGGTTTATGACTTACATCACTGATACAAGTTCTAGTGAGAAAACTGCTGACAATTCAGTCATCTAGGCAGTTATTTCTCAAATGAGGCTTGAAGATGCCTGGATCTGTGAGTGCTCTGGGACAGTTTTAAATTTAGTGTTTTGATATCAATAATAAGAATATTCATCTTCAAAAATCTAAAATTAGGATAATCCATTTATAATCCCAGAATTGTCACAAAGCTCTAAGGCTCCAAGGAATGGTTCTGACTGTAACACCAAACTGTTACTGAACAAGATCTCTCTGTGTAAGGCTTCATCCTCAAATGATGTGCTCAATGAGGAAAGTCCAATTATGAATATCCTGTCTCATTCTAAAAGCAAGTGTCTCACTATAGTGCAGAGAGAGGCAGAAGGAAAGAGATCTATCAGACATCCAAATAGAGATGACTGCTAAATTCATATTCTGGAAGTCAGTAATAATAACCATCGCTGACTTAAACATATGCCAGGAACCTCCTTAGCTATTCCATAGAGCTGAACAAATGCTTAGGTGGAATTTGAACCTAGGTATGCTTATGTCAAGTCACTTTTTTACCATATTTAGGTCATGAAGTGGGATTCCTTACCATCAATGAATTAATTTTATTTTTTTCCTGGTACCGTAGATCAAATTCAGGACCTTGTACTTGCAAGGCAGAGGCAGCACCACTGAGCTAAATTCCTAGCCTGAATCAATTTGATTTTAAAATTTATAGTATTATGTAATTATTCAGAATTAGTTTTTTGTGCATATATATTTATGTAAGATAATCATAAAAAATATATATAAACACTGGTTTTAAATCATCTTTCTTCAAAGAGGCTCTATATTGAGCCGGGCGTGGTGGCTCACGCCTGTAATCCCAGCACTCGGGAGGCTGAGACAGGAGGATTGCTGAGTTCGAGGCTTGCCTGAGCTCCATAGTGAGCTCAGGGCCAGCCTGAACTACAAAGCGAGACCCTGTCTCAAAAAAAAAAAAAAAAAGAGGCTCTATATTACCACTCCAGTTTTAAAACAGAACACTACTCAAAGACCCTAGGTAAGGTGTCAGCACCAGAAATTATTCCCAATGATAAGTAAATTAAAACCCCTTTACCTCTCATCAAGTTTCTATTATGTCCTATAGAATCCAAATTTGTTATATTTAAAGACAGAATAAGAGCCTAAGGCATGAGCTTAGATGACAAGATGTTAAAAACTCAAAAACAGGTTATTTCTTCTGCCCTCACAGGTGCTGCTGTGGGCAAAGAGTTTGAGAAGATTTCCCTACATCACAGGTACAGTGCAAATACAGAAGGGAGAGGGAGTACTCAAAGCTTCCCTGAAGTCAGTTTTTATTATTTTTTAATTTAAGAACCACTCTTTGACTCTGGGTACCAGCCTCCTCTTTAAGACAAAACTTTAGGAAATATTCCTTATGGTAGTTGACCCTGCTTCTTAATCTCCAAACTGCTCTAGCAACACTCCAACCCCATATATAGTTATTATCAAGGTACTGCCAATAACCTTTGTAAAACCAAATTTCCTGCTCTATTCTATGGTTTTATTCTCGTCAGCAGCATTTAACACAGGGTCTTGCACATACTAGGCAAAAATAGTCTAGCACAGAGCCAATATCTCCAACCCTTTTCATTTTACTCTGAGATAGGGTCTTGCTGTTGCCCAGGCTGGCTTGGAACTTGTGATCCTCCTGTTGTAGACTCACACAGGGATTATAGGTGTGTGTCAGGATGACTAGCTCAGACAGATATTTTCTGATTACCCAATCTCAAAAACATTCCTTGATTTCCATTTGTGAAACAGTATATATTATTGAGGTAATTTTTACTTTGGTTCATGTCAATCTTGCCCACTTCAATGTAAACTCCATGAGCACAGGGCTCTGTCTGGTTCTCTACTGCATTTTCAATACCCAAATCCGTACAAGAATGTCTTGAATGAGCAAAGGAATAGACTTATATCATTCTAGTCTCCCAATAACTCTGGAGAAAATTTAGTGAGTCTCCTCTGGTGTAGACCCCAAGTACACATTAATTACCTACTTTGGGAGCAGAAAAGTCTTGAAGCAATGAGCCCATAATAATAACACATTCCTTACAGGTTTATTATCAGAGTCTAGCATTTTCAACATGAGAGAAAAAAGGGGCAACTTCATGAAAACTAAAAGTTGAAAACCAGTATCACCTTTGCATTTTTCTTTAGGAATGTGTGATGCTTTTGGTTTAGCTTTGGTAGTAAAGTAAAATGCCTGCTAATAAATACAATTACTCTTTTGCAATGTCTTTCTTTTAAAAATAAGTTTGGAATAAAAGCTCTGAAAAAAACTTGCGAGTTTCAAAAATCTTGTTTCCTCCATATTAGAAGAAATGACATAAAAATTAAAATAGAAAAGGAAATAGGAAACATACCATTCCATAGGCCTGCTGTTGGACCCAGTTGATATAATCATTCCTTATGTCTATCAATTCTTGAACTTCATGTATATAAAATTTATCATACTGTATAATCTGTCCTGTTTTTTCATTTACCTAAAAAAAGTACAATTAAAAGATTTAACCAAAGAGTGTACCCAAGACAGAAGGAAAAATGTTTAAGTAGAAAATAATTACTGAGCGCTTGTCATATGGAAAATCCTAGTTAGGTGCAAAAGAAGACCCAAAGATTTATAAGACATGATATCTACATTCAAAACCCAAAATCTGGTAGAAAAAGAAAGATGTAATTGTTTTCATAACCACAGTACAGTGAGATATGTATAATTAATATGTACATATAAATTACAGACTTTTAAAGACTTCAAGTTGAGAATGGGACCCAAATACCAATAATAGCTAATTTGATATTAAGTGTTATTATTTATGACAACTGAGTAGATTAAACTTGAAAGGTATTGTCTGAAGAGAATATGAAAAATGAATAGTGTATATAAGGTTATCATCCCAGAGATTGCTTACTAATACAAAAGGAAAAACAAATCTCTACAATGGTGAGAGCCACCTTAACCAATGATTAATCATCTCTGTTACTGGAACAATGAATTAAATTCTGCTGATACAAAAGAAGATATATATCATGAAAATCAATAAATATTTAATTTGAACCTAATCAAGTTTGTGATCTAAATTGAGTTTATAGGAAATACAAACAAGTTAAATATCATCTGTACGGAAAATAATCAAAGAAACCCTAATTGTAGAACTTAGAATACCAGCCAAGACTCTCCAAAATGTCAAGGTAGTGGAGATTTGTTTTTAAAAAGGGATAATATTGCTTTTAGTTAAGAGGTCAGAGGAATTCTGGTACTAGAGGTAGTGGGGTACCTTATATTACAGTAATCCTCCTGACAGTAACAATTACAGACTTTATTTATTTTTGAGACACTGTCTAGCTCTGTAGTTCAGGCTGACCTAGAACTCACTATATGGCACAGGCTGACGTTGAACTCACTGAGATCTTCCTGCCTCTGCCTCCCTGATGTTGGGATCACAGCCGTGTGCTAGCATTCTCAGCAATAACTACAAACTCTTTTTGGGGGGTGGGGGTGCACCAGGGATCAAACTTAGGACCTCGTACTTGCTAGGCAGGCATTACATCACTGAGCTACATCCCCAGCCCAACAATATCAAACTTTAAAGCAATGTAATAAAGCAACTCTTTTAAAACACTAGAAATCAACCCAAAGTAGACAAAAGCAGGCAGAGAGAAAGAGAGAACAAGGAAGAAGAGGAGGAGGAAGAAGAGGAAAAGAAGGAGAAGAAAAAGAAGGCTGGGGAGAGCAGCAGCAGCAGCAAGCACATTTTACTTCCAAATCTACAGATAACAGTGATCTTACTAGAGGGCTCATAATTAAAAGACCAGGCCTGTCAGATTGACCAGACAGTTAAAAAGAAAACAAAAAATCACAGAAAGCAAAGCACATAGTGAAGCCCCAAAATTATGTGCAGACTCTCCTCACTTATTTGGTTGACTCTTAAAACAGAAGTACATTCAGTGATGCTTGGGGGTAAGGGAGGCACAAATTAAAAGTTAAAACCCAACAAAAAAACAGCAAGAAATCCAAACTATGTTCTGTTAAAAGTGTAAGACTTCAGAATATTTAATAAATTACCCCAAACTGTACTTTTACACAAGACACACAAACGATCCAAAAGCAAGACTCCTGAAAACTGTAAGACGCTACTAAGATAAAATCAGACAGCGAGGTAGAGATACACTACGTTCACAGAGTAAGAAGAGTAACAAGATTCAACCACTAAAACAAAATCTGACTGCTCTCCAGTCTTTATAGGAGTGTTATATTGAGGAAACAATAGGCCTACTTATTACAGGATTAATTTCTTAAGAGAAATAATGATATTGCAGCTGTATAGGAAAATGCATATATCCACAGGAGACAAACGCTAAAATATTAAAGGGACCTTTGCATTTTACTTTGAAGTGATTCGTGAAAAAGTGTATATATACATAGATCTAAAGCAAATGAATGTAACAACTCAACAACTGCTAAATTCAGAATGGAGGTATACAAGGGTTCATTAGATTTGTCTTTCAACATTTCAGTATGTATGAAGACATTCAAAATAAAAATTGGAGAGGTGAATGGAAAGAATGGAGAGACTACTGTAGGCAGACAGAATAGCATAAGCAGAAGGAACAATAAATTCATACATACTGAGTCTGCTGCACTGCTGATACCAGGGGGACAAAAGCCATGGAGAGCAACTGGACCAAAGGTGCAACTTGAAGCTACATGCAGCTAAACTCTGTTTAATCAGTTACTTCAGCGGGCTTCAGCCTGTCCGTCTAACAGCTATCTGCACTTATAACTTGCTGCTCAGACTTATGATTGGTCTTTTATTTTCTGTACAGTTCTATTTATCTTGTTTCTAAAGCCTCAATGTCTTTCTTTTTACAGCACACCTTGTTTCCTTCCTTCCTTCCATTTGTTTTTTTAAACAATTCATTCATTCATGCAGTATGAGGGATCAAGCTCATGACCTTGTGCTTACAAGGCAAGCAGTGGTGCCACTAAGCTAAACCTCCAGCCCCTCAGCACACCTTGTTTTTCTACAGTACTATGATTTTTGCTGGTCGTACTGTACAGAAACTATAGTTTTATGTTCAGTTATACATTACGGTACTCCATGTAAGAGTTATACAAGTAAAAACAAAGTCCTTAATTGGAGTTTACTTTAACCATTACTTTTTTTTTAATATTGTATACAATATTCAATATACATACTATATACTATACACAATTCCAATTTATTTAATGATCAAATTGTGGGACAGGAGCTCGGTCATTAAATGAAGAATGCCTATCCTTACTGCTATATAACAATGAGTTTTGGGGTGTTTTGTTGCAAAGTATATGGTGGAAAGAATTGATACATGGGAAAATAATTTAAAGTTCAAATCAATAAACTGTAGAATAAATGATATTTTCTGAAAAGAATTCTGTTGGCAGAATGACACAGAGTTAACAATGAGTAGATGGCAGTGCTAAGAAAATGAGGATACTACTAAAAGATTCAAGGTTTCTAGATAATAAGAAAGAACGTAGAGGGTATAGCACTGAAATCCAAGAAAAGAGTTCCAAGATAACTTCAATATTCTAAGCTTAAGGAACAGATTTTCCAAGCGCTGGTCAACATTTCCATCAACAAATACAACCACACAAGCTGAGAAAAGAGAACAATCCTGGTGAGGTATCTCAGCCCTAGATTTGAAGTTAAATCACAAAGCTACAGTAGCAAGAACAGCATGAACAGGTACAAAACACAGGTGGTTCAGTGGAGCAGAACAGAGCAGTGTTGGCAAATCTATGGCATGCATACAGCAGTGGGCTGCTTGTATCACTGAAATAGAAGATGCAGAAAAAACTCCAGGCATATTCAGCTATTTGATCTTTGACAGAGGGGCCAAAAACCTACACAGAAGGAAAAACAGCCTCTTTAATAAAACATGCCAGTAAGAATGGCTCTCCATATGCAGAAGATTGAATATAGACCCTTGTATCTCACCATGAACTAAATAAAAAATCAAAATGGATCAAAGACTGAAATGATTAAAACAGAAATAATCTACCGTAACACAAATGGTAAAACTCTTGAAGACAGTTGTAGGCAAGGACGTTCTGAGCAAACTTCGCATCTCTGACCATACCACCCTAAACCTGCCTGATCTGTCTAACCAGAACTTTGAGACACACCAAATATGACATTGATATACTAGAAGAAAAACTAACAATTGAGGGTGGGGTGTGGTGGTGCACACCTATACTCCCAGCTGAGGGGGAAAGATTGCCATGCATCTGAAGCCAGCCTGGGCTGCATGGCAAGTTCAAGGTCAGCCTGAACTATACAGTGAATTGGGCGTGGTAGCTCACACCTATAATCCCAGCACTCGGGAAGCAGAGGCAGGAGGATTGCTGAGTTCAAGGCTTGCCTGGGCTACATAGTGAGCTGAGGGCCAGCCTGAACTACAGAGCAAGACCCTGTCTCAAAAAAACTACATAGTGAGACAAAAGACTGGTCTAAAACATGTGCACACATTATATACAAAATCAAGAGTCTCAATACATATATAAAATCTGTATATGATTCAGTAAATCTGAATAAGTATATGTAAATAAGATTCAGTAAGACATCTCTTTTCCAGGTTAAGATTCAGTAAGACATCTCTTTTCCCAGGAACTCTAGGGGTTGACTTCCTTCACAGTTGATTCTACCTGTTTCCTCATCATTACTTACCATGTTGCATCTTAAGTGTTTACTTACTTGCATATACAAGTATACCCTTGACCCTTGTACATTATAAGACTATATGCTCAACAAGAGGAGAAATCAAATCTTTTTATCACTGCATTCTTAATAGATAATAATGATAAACTCATAGGCAATAAATATTTGAAAAACGAATAAAAACAGAACAAATCACACTAAAGTTTAAAATAACCTACATATTCAGAATTACTTAAAGTGCACCAAATCCATGTTAAGTTTTATCATAATAGTTTTATTTCCTATTTTAATTACAGTTTAGTATCTGACTTACAAGCCTTTGTTTAAAAGGTAGTTATGGTGAAAATATACATGTCTAATCCATTTGGTTTAAGGATTCCTTACAAAAAGTTTAAAAATCACTGATTTCAAAGATAGACAGCAACTCGGCTAGATCCAGCAAGGCTTTTCTTTAGGCACAGGGGTATCCCTACAGAGTC
This sequence comes from Thryonomys swinderianus, assembly GCA_004025085.1. NCBI lineage: Eukaryota > Metazoa > Chordata > Mammalia > Rodentia > Thryonomyidae > Thryonomys > Thryonomys swinderianus. Next base: position 1,638 of record PVIC010008954.1, on the reverse strand, counting down.
CTGTACAGGACCTCAGGAAGAACCCAATTACCTGACAGTAAACTCATTTATCTCACAACGTCCATTCCTGACACTAGGTACCAAAGGTATTTTTCTTATCATGCCATTTAGAGAACTGGAAATGAGTTTTAATTCAAAAGCTTTCTGAAAGACACAACACATGGTAGCATATCCATGTATCCTGAAATGAACAGGAAATGGAATACCCAGTCTTCTAGTTCTCAATTTTGCTTCAGGATTACATCATGAAGGAAAATGAAGCAACCTCCCCTAATTCTTAACTATGCAGCACAGACAAATATAGACAACTGTCAGATATACAACATCTTTGAAAAACAAGTTTCTGAAAATCAACTTGGGTTTCTCTAAAGACAGAAACGAATCATCCCTGGTAGTTAACATCCAAGACATCTATTTATGGCAGAGTAATATGAAGCAAATGAACTCCAAAGAGGCAGAAGACAACTCATTCTGAAGGAATGTCTAAAAGATGGGTAAGAAGTTAATTCCGGTACCAAATACGTAACTTCAAACAAAAACCCAGCTTCCTAATAACACAATAAATTAAGTAAAAAATAGTGGTTTTCTATACAAATAGTAGTGGTGTGGTAATGAAATCACTGCCTTTTGAATGTGTAGTAACTTCTAAATATTGTGTAATTTAAACAGTACCCCAATACCAGGAAGTTACCAGGCCGATATTTTAATTATTTTATAATTAAATTATACATACAAACCAAAAGTTGTTGGTTTGTATATGTAATAAAAATATTTATTCAAAACAACACTAACAGAAATCAGGAAAAGGGATTAAAATATGACCATATGGCTTCTGCTGTTGATTTTTTTTGAGATAAGCATTTGCCATGTAGTTCAAGCTGGCCCTGAAATCACAGCCATTCTCCTGCCTCAGCTTCCCAAATGCTGGGATTATAGGCATGTGCCACCTCGCCCATCTTGATTCCTAGTCCTGCTCTCTTAACATAATACAATACTACATGCAATCTAGAGTAGGAACTTTGGAATCCAGGGGAATAACATAAAGGCAAACTCTTTTCTAACTGTATGTTATATGTTAACAAAGAATATTAGAAACAGCACAGAATTCATATTTCAATTCTGCTACTCACTGGTTTATGATCTTTGATGTTGAGATTCAATTTTTTAGTCTATAAAAGGGGGCAAAATACCAACTATACAAGGTTAGGAAATTTAAGCGAATATATTCAAAGTACTCACATATATACAAAAGACACAGTTCTAAACCCAGATATTATTTGCAAACAATAAATATTACATTATTGCCATTTTTGTTCACTTTCAACTGACAAAATCTGGATCCTGATATCTATCTACTATGGCTCTATCAAAAGTCTGTGAGGGTCAGGTACATAATCCCAGTTATTCAGGAGACAGAAGTAGAAGTATTAAGACAATTTAAGAAAATCATGTCTTAGGGCCAGAGGGTTAGCTCAGTGGTTCCAGCGCCTGCCTTGCAAGTGCAAGGTCCTGAGTTTGATCCCCGGTAACCACATATAATGCTGGGCGTGGAGGCACGCCCACCAACAATCAACTATACCACAGTGCCGGGCGTGGTGGCTCACGCCTGTAATCCCAGCACTCGGGAGGCAGGGACAG
>PVIC010008953.1:0-46828 GCA_004025085.1 Thryonomys swinderianus | reverse complement strand
TTTTTTTTTTAAAGACAGGTCTCACTTTGTAGTTCAGGCTGGCCCTGAGCTCACTATGTAGCCCAGGCAAGCCTCGAACTCAGCAATCCTCCTGTCTCTGCCTCCTGAGTGCTGGGATTACAGGTGTGAGCCACCACACGCGGCACTGTGGTATGTGGTATTGATGGCTGGTGGGCGTGAGTCACCACGCCCAACATTGTATGTGGTTACTGGGATTGAACTCAGGACCTTGTGCTAGCGAGTCAGGCGCCGGAACCACTGAGCTAAATCTCCAGCCCTTTATTGTCATTTTTATCAACATAATTTTTGGTCTCACTTGGAGATTTCAATACCTACATAGATGAAATTCTTGAGTATTCACCTTTTTGACAATTTTGTTAATTTTTTCATCTCACAGTTGATATCTACTTTCAAGGTCATATCATTGGCCATGCACTCTACCTAGTCTCGGGCTATGTATTCTACTTTATGACCACCTGCATGTGTTTAGCTGGTATCTTACCTCCAAAACAACAAAAATAAACAGGCAAAAATTAATGAATCCAATATTATTTTCACAGGGTTGCATATCCTACTTCATATTTTCATTTTCCTCCTTAGCTATTTTATATTCCATGGTAGAAATTACAGTTTAGACATCCCTTTTCTTATACCATAATTTCTCTTATCTATTTCTCCTCTTCTAGCAAAGGAGTTAAGATTAAATCACATCAGAAAGTTCAAGAATGGGGTACTACAGGTCATTGATCTGGATCACTTGGCTCTGACAACACACCTGCAAAAGTAAACTTAAGAAACAGCAACTTGAAAGCATTAATTAAGCCTTCGAACAGCAGTAAGTGTCAGAGAAATACCTACACTTGGCATTATCTATCCCCGCACTTAAGAAGCTGAAGTTGTGTAGAGGAAAATCCGTGTGGTTTGTTTTCTTTTAAATCAATATTCATTTTTAAAGAACTTTTAGTGCTAGCAGGCAGATCTTATGTCCATAGTCTACCTTATTTTCCCAGTTCTACCACCTTTTTCTCAAGCATGAACTCCTTTTAATTCTCATTCTTTACCAATACTCTAGGTTTTTATTGGCTTGAGAACACAGGAGCAATCTGGGAAGATTTTTTTTCTAGTGTGCTGTGAATGCCTTTGTCTGCACAGATTGCCATACACCTGACTTTCATTCTCTAATGTATTAAATGACTGTGCTATATGCACTCCAGCCCCTTGAGTGTTAACTAGACCCAAGTGGTTTACCTAGTTTCTGTTTGTTTTAGTTACTTTTTTTTTTTTTTTTGAGACAGAGTCTCGCTTTGTAGTTCAGGCTGGCCCTGAGCTCACTATATAGGCCAGGCAGGCCTTAAACTCAGCAATCCTCCTGTCTCTGCCTCCTGAGTGCTGGGATGACAGGCGTGAGCCACCACGCCTGGCACTGTTTTAGTTACTTTTTGCATTGCTGAGACAAAATACCTAACATCCAAAGTAAATGGAGGAAAGCCTTGTTTAGCTGACAGTTTTTAGAGGTTTCAGTTCATGGTTGGCTGGCTCCAAAGCAGGAGCCAGGATGGTATGTCAAAGGCGCATTGCAGGAGAGAAAAGGTTCATGGCAGGCAGAAGACAGCAAAAGCAGGAGTTTCTGTCTGCCTCACCCTGAATCCCAGGATCACACATTCTACAGCCATCCATCTCTGAAAAAGCCCTGCGTGTGACTGCCTGAGGCTTTGGGGGAACAGTTAGGCACTAGTTGTAGCACTAAGTAGCCTTCTCACTGAGTCATCCCAGTCATTTCCTGTAGAGATTAAGAAAAAAGGAGCTGGGTGTAGCTCAGTGTTAGAGGACTTGAGTGGTTTGTACAAGGCCCTGAGATACATCCTCAGTAGTGCCAGTAAACAGATGAATAAATAAATAATTTTAAAAAAGGAATAAAGGAGACAATTTTGTATATTATTTCCCTTTTCAGCTTCTTGCATGAAGGTTATCAGTGTCACTGTGTATAGATCCTCCCCTCCTATTTGCTCTTGTTCTCATCACAGGATTTTACCTCCTTTACAACACCAAAAGCAACTCTTTCCTTGTTAAAAACATTCTTTCACTTCAAGGCCAGCATTCTATCAGTTCTATTTCTACCTCTTCTGTCATTCATAAATATCACAGTTCTTGGAATTTCTTACATTGAATCTCTTACTTTACTTATCCTCTCTTTCATAGATATGTTTTCAAGGTTTTTTAAAAAAATTCCTTTTTCTATTATATCTCCTAAGATTTTGAAACAAACCAGATATGAGTCCGGTTTGATGTCCTAAAAGGTATTAGTTATATATTGGCCAGCATGCTCAAAATTACTGGACTTCAGTTTGATCATGCATATTAGCACATTGAGTACATGGACTAGTATTCAATAACTGAGTTTTTATTTTGATGTTAATAGTATCGATGTACAGTCCTTGTCTTGTTTTCATTTTTTCCCTGATCTCTTTAGTTTTGTTTTCTAAAAAGAGCTCAAGCCACCATATTTTTGCTGTTTGCTAATCCATCAGGAGCTTCTGTAGTGAGTTGAGAACTATACAATTGGGCAGTTAGGACATTGTAAAATCAGGACCATTGAAGTGTTTAGAGAATTTCACCGTGTTAAGTTAATCATTATTTCAAGAAGATTTTAAAACATTTTTTTCATCTCATGGGTATAGTGGGAAACAACTAGACTGATTATGATTTCAAAAGAGAAGTAGGAATGGTGGGGAGAAAGTAGGGAGAAAATAGGAACAATTAAACATCTTTAGACAATATAAGGAACCTGTTCCCCAGGGAGAAGCAATTGATAACATATGTTTGTGAGTAGCTTGTTCCACATTGCTGTCATGGTGAGTGAGGAGAAAGGGGAGCAGCTGTAGTTTGCCTCCAGAGCCCACTGAGGGGTCATCCTAGAGCGGAAACCCCTGCACATTGCTGCTGCTATTTCCCAGAACAGTTGTTACAAAGATGCCCAGAACAGAAGCATTTGCAGGCTCAGAACTTGATGTAGAGGTAAGAGTATTCATTCATTCCATAAATATTTGTTTAGCTCCTACTGCGTGTCAGGAGTAATGATAAATAAAACACACCTATGCCTCATGGGATTTATATTACAGAGAATAAACCTTTGCTATATATAAACATATTACCACTCAGTGGATTTTTATTTCTTCTTCCTTCACCTCTCACTGGATTATTTGGACCTTGAATATATAATAACATTAGGAGACTTCTCACTGTACTTCTACTGCCATGTTGGAGGTATCATGGGTAGACACTGTCCCACCTGTTAATACCGGGTTTATGATCTTCAGTACAGCCCAGACTCAGAATGCAAAGAAAGTGATGGGTTTTTAGGATACTTATATTCCCTCCCTTTCCCTTCGTTTATGTTTTTCCAAGTGAGGGGCCAGGTCTCTCTTCCTGGAACAGCCTCCGCACAACTTCTTGCTTTCTGCTGCAGCTGGCTGGCATTTCTCTAGTGTGGACGGTTGGCACATAGCACCACAGGGTCTGCACAGCCAGAGCCTGTTCAGTCAGATCTGTCAGGATCAAGATGAGGATACACTGCTTTGAGAATCTTCTGTCATGAAACAGAAATGCCATCCTCTTCAGCCTTCCTCAGAGCAGCTACACCACCATGTTTGGAATCTTTTTTTTTTTTTGAGGGGAAATTTTAAAAAAATGACTTAAGAAACATTTTATTAACGTAAAATTCACATGATTTTAGTATATGTGCTGCCGAAGCGAGCACCAAATTCACATGATTTTATGAACTGGTATTTTTATCTTCAAGTACAACTTTGTTATAATCCATTATGAGCACAAGTTAAGCCAAAATACAGAAGTTCTGAAAATTGCATAAAATAAAATTATTACTGCTCTTTGGATATTCCCAAACCAAATTTCTTCATTTTAGACATTTATTTTCTTAGCAATAATACAACCATGCTTGCATTTGGTTGCCAAATTTGTTTGTAAAAACGTTGTTTGTGAACAAACAGGAGAAATTAAGCCCCTCAATATTAACTAAATAATATCTTGATGATTTTAAAACAGTTTGGCTAGCATTTTTTTCTACTCCAAAGTGATGTCGTTGTGAAAAGCGAGGATAACACTTCATGTGTTACTATTTGTTGTGAAGTGATTTAATAAATGTTTAAACAAGTCATCACCACGTTGACAGCATTCCTCATCTTGGAGTTGCAATTTGGATACTGATTGCCACATTAGGCTTTCCACCACCTTCTCTGCCCTGCAAATGTAGGGACACAGACCATGACCCTCAGAGGGTGCGAACAGACTGCACCGGCTGTGGATGTCTGTTCTTGAGTCTTATACTCTTCCACGTTAAAGAAAGAAAAACACCACTCTGCCTTCCGCACTGTGGTTGTAGCATGGAAGGAGGTGCTCATTGTGTTTATGCTCAACTGCCAGGAGAACTCCAGACTGTATCTTTGGAGGGTCCATTGTTGCCTATTGACAGCTCACCTCAAGAAAATGGCAGTCAGTACAGCTCTTTCATGATTTATCGAATAAGTTACAAACTTAGAACCAAAGTATGTAAGTACAGTTTAGCCTTCTGGATCTCGGAGCAAAGGTCTCAGTCATGAACAATTAGAGTTAAATAAAATCTGTGCTATGGGCTGTGTGTCTGGGTTCCCTCAACCTTCATATCCTGAATTCCCACCCTCTAAGATGGTATCGGGAGGTGATGCTTCGAAGAGGTATTGAATTCAGGAGCATGGAGCCTTCATGGGTGGTTGCAACCCTTTGTGAAAGAGGCCTTCTCCACCCCATGAAAACACAAGAATGCACCATGGTGTAGGAATGGGTCCTCACTGGACCCTAAAGCTGCTGGTGCCTTGAGTTTGCTCTTTCAAGACTCCAGTACTTTGATAAATTTTATCTTGTTTATAAACAAGCTAGCACATGATACTAGTGCTATGACAACCTGAAAGGACTAAAACAAACAGTGCCACTCATTTCTCTAATAATAATGAGCAACTATAACATAGTCTGATGAATAGTGGCCTCAACGATTGTTATCTCTGTCCTTTCAAGGGTTACAGTCAAGTGCTGGATATAAGCCCTGTTTCCAGCTTCCTGTAAAGTGCGTCTGCTGAGAGGTGTCCCATTGCTCTGTGATCTTCAGCCTGCTTTCCTTACAACTTTCCAAGTGAGTTTTGTCAATGACAAAATGTGTGACGAGTCTGGTATAGCTCTGTTGGTCTATGGAACCTCAGCTAAGTAAGATCTTTTGCTTTATCTGCTACGCATTTTTTTAATCAAAGAAGTTCTTCCAAGTATATGGCAATTTAGTTTCTGCTCCAGAACCTTTGATAAAACTATTATGCCAGACATATTTTCTAATTTATGCATGTGGTCATAAAGAGATGAATTCATTATATCACCATTTGCTACTAACAGATTCCTGTTTAATGTAAGTATTTGCCCTTTTACTTCATAAATTCTGATAATTTAAGAAAATATTTCTAAATCATCTTCAGGGATTAATTGTGATTTTTGATATCGTTTTTTCTTAACTGAACACCGGTACTATTGCTTATCTTAAATTTTTTTCATCCTCTCCATTCTTCTTATGAAAGTGCACTGTAAGTCTTTCTTTTTTTATTTTTTTTGACAGTTATTGTCCTTCCCATCAGGGTTTCTCTGTTACATTTTGGCTTTCTTCTCTAATCTCTTTGACTAGCAGGTGAAAACATACTTTTTTCTTGTACAATCAAAGAGAAAAGTTTCACTTTAAAATAGTAAAACTCCACTGAAAGTGACTTTATCCCTTCAGGGGTCATTTGGCTATGTCTAGGGACACATTTGGCTTCAGAAGGTCAACTAATATCTAGTCTGGTGAAGACAATGCTACACATTGCTCAGTGCAACAAGAGACTTTGACTTCTACAGAAAAACAAAAATGGTCTCAAACGTCAATAGCATTGAGTTTAAGATAATTTGATTTAAACTGAAGATTTGTATTTATTTGAATATTTTCCTAAGTAAACTTTTTTCTATGTCCTCTCTTATATCCATGTATGAACAGACAGAACACTGGCACTGAAATGTTTAACATGTTGTCTTTCTTTACCGATATGTTTTTCTATAAACACTGTGGTGTTACCCTATGCCAAGCACTGAGAAGTTTTTGTCGCTGAATTTGTCAACAAATATCTGTATCTGTGAATTAAAATACTAGGGCTTAATAAAGTGTTTAAGTGCATAAGAGCAGACAGGAAATAAAAGAGGAAGTTGGATTGATTATTTCTGGCTACAAAGGGAGAGAACATAGAATGGAGGGGGTGGCACTGCGGCAGAATGGTGGAGGGTGTCTAGGATCTGAGCAAGCTGGGGTCAGAGAACTGTCTGAGGAAAATGAAGAAAGAATATAGGGTTGGGAACTGATCCCGGGATGGTCAGTGCTGGCCAAGACAGGAAGGTTGCATTGAGGGAGGGACATGAAGATCCATGCAGAGAGGTGCAGGTTTTACGAAAAAGGAAAAATTGTTGAAAAAAAATGCATATCAGAAATTATGATAGCAGTTTTTACTATTCTGAGGAAACATGTTAAATTTTCATATCAAACATTGATAGAACTGGACTTTTTGAAAATGGCAGTTGTTTGATGCTGTCCCAAGTTTTCATGAATGTTTCTCCTGCTTTTCCATCAGAAGGTTTCTCATCATCAGCAGAAACTTTTGTTTTCCATTTTGAGTTTGAAAGTTCACCCTGAATATGCACATTCTCACAGCTTCAGGGTCCCATGAACCTGAGGATGCATAATTTAGAGAAAGGCTTGATGATTCATTCCACAGCTCAGAGTGAAAATACATTCTAACCAGAGACAACAAAATTTATTACAGAACATCTTCATAAAGCTCTGAAGTATGCGGCATTGCCATGGAAGGGAGGTACCCAAGTTCCTCTGGTTCACAGGAGTCATCAGATTTCCCTAAGGGGTTGATTTAAACTACTGGCTCCTGGCCCCTCTCTACATTGGGTAAATTGAATCAGAATGTGTAAGGGAACAAGAGGAAATTATCCTTTGTTCAAATGATACAAAAGACAGACTAAGTTGTGATTAAATATTATATAGAGATGAACAGGACTTAGGAATATTGTAGCTTTCTGTGGATGTGTGAAGTTGGGGAGAATATGTTGAATTATCTACATGAAAAGGGTAGAGATGAGAGGAAACTACAGAGAATAAAAGTGAAATATTCATTTGTTCATTATTAGGATTATTGAATTACTGCCGTTTTTCATTGTGCTATAAAACTAGAGTCATATATCAAATTATGAATCATTAGATTAATTTTTGGGGTCCAACTGTACATAATATAAAAATATATAGTTTATGGATTCTGAGAAATAGCAATATTGGAGATGTATATTTCACTTCTTTTCCTTTTACTAAGCTTATAAAAATATTAAGAAATTACCTCAGTATTCAGAAAGATTCTACTTATACTTTAGCTTTCTAATACAACAGAATTTTAAAGTTCTAATAAAAATAATTTTTCTCTTATTTCCTCTATGTGTAAATTTAATAAATATTTGATTTGCTTATGAAATATAATTATTTTCATGTTGGTTTTGATAATTATCTTTCATTTTATTATCTTTGAGTCTTCTTTATTAAATTTATTTTAATTGATACACAAAACATTAAAATTGTACGTTAACTAGGTACCACGAGATGTTTAAAACATGTATATATTGTACAATATTTATTGTTTTTTTTTTTTTGAGTCAGGGTCTCGCTTTGTAGTTCAGGCTGGCTCTGAGCTCACTATGTAGCCCAGGCAAGCCTGGAACTCAGCAATCCTCCTGTCTCTGCCTCCTGAGTGCTGGGATGACAGGCATGAGCCACCATGCCTGGCACTTATTTATTCTTTTTTATAGTAAAGTCTTTTAAAATCTTTCTTTTAGGTTTTAAAGGTATACAGTACATTATTGTTATCTACAATCATGAGACTGTGAAACAGCGCACAGGAACTTCTACTTTACTGTAATGTGAACCTATGCACTAACCTTCCTCCATTCTTTCCTGCCTTCTTTTCTCCTTACCTGATTTCATTCTCAACTTTTACGATATCAGTGTTATACACTTCACTTGTGATTGAAATCATACAGTTCTGTACTTGTCTTTCTATTTCTAAGTGATTTAACAAAATGATCACCAACTCCATCCATATTATTATACAAGGCAAGATTTAATTCTTTTGTATAGCTGAATAGTATGCCATTGAATATATGTACCATATTTCCTTTATCTGCTTGTCAATTAATGAACACTTAGATTATTTCCACTTCTTGGCTATTGTGAATAGGGCTGCAATAAACAACATGAAAAATGTTCTTTGATGTAGTGATTTCATCTCCTTCAAATATGTGTGATTGCTGGATGTCTTAGTTACTTTCTTGTTGCATGGACAAGATACATGACACCCACAATCTAAAGGAAGAAAGGATTATTTTGCTTTAAGTGTATAGAGGTTTCAGTCCAAGGTTGGGTGGCTGCAGGGAAGTGCAACATGGCAGAGCAGGAACAGTTCATGGCACGGAAGGCAGGAATTTCTTCCTTGCTTCCCTTCTTATTCTATGCAAATTTAGTGGTTAGTGCCACCCACACCTAATACAGCTCTTCCCTTTTGGGTAAATCCATCAGCCATACCCAGAACTATGCTGAACCAATCAGTAGACTAATCCAGTATCACACACATATGATCAAAGGGCTTCTTGTAACTCTTTTTATTCATTAGCAAAGTTACTATATGCTGATGGTATTATCCTGTAAAGTGATGATTGTGTGGAATAACAAGTACTTGGCCTGGAAAGTGTTCAATTAAACCCTCAAGTCACAACTAGGCTGATGTGTTAACAACTTGGGTAACAGCTAGAATTTTAGTTTTAAGTTATGATTGCTTTTCTTAGGGGGGTGGTATAGGGATCAAACTTAGGACTTTTTGTTAATGAGCTAGGCGTGGCACCACTAAGCTACATCCCCAGGTCCCAAGGACCAGTCTTAAGTTATCACTCCAGTGCTTGCCACTTGTGCTTCCAGATGGTTTCAGATACAGATTTAACCCTTCAAAAATTCTGCAAGGAATGTTACAAGATCCTTTCCTGTGTGAGGATGAAAGAAATCCTAAGCCAGTGTGTCTTTAAGGACACAAGATCTGCCTAGGTACAGGACAGAGATTTTGAAGGCTATGTAGAGGAGCCTGAGTCTTCAACTGACCAACTAGAGTCATAACCAGCCCTCAGGAATGCAATAAGTTTGCAAGGGTCCAGTGTATCATCTTGTCCCTTTGATCCCTCTTATCCAGAAAACAGAACTGACAGAGTTGATTTTGTTCTCTTCCTACACAGTAGAAATTGAGATTGGAAATGATGTGGACCTAGTGCAGAAGACTGGCACTGTCTCTGTGGACCTGTCTCCCTCCCCCAGGGAGGCTCACACAGCTCTGCAGGGCTCCACTTAGTCACTGCCATGTGACTCAAGGCAGCAAATAAGACGTGTGTGGAAAGGGTGAGTCACTTCCTAGCAGCGGCGCTTAGAGCTGGCGCATGATTCATCGTGTTCTCTTTTCCCTGTGGCACAAGGACAGGCGACACTTTATATAGAGACTTCAGAAAAAGCTGCTCAGATTGCATGAGCCCAGGGAAAATGCTATCTGAACATGGGGCAGAGATAAAGGTGACCCTCCATGAATATAAGCAATAAATGGGAAATAAATATTTGTTGTTGGAAACCACAGAGAGGTTGTGGTCATTTTACGTTGTAAAACTAACTCCCCCAGGAATTGTGTGAGGCATAAACCATAAAACATACTTGACCAGTCTATTTGAAGTGCCACTGTTCATTTTAGGCCTTCTCCAGCCAGGCATGTAGGTCATAGAAGTCCCTCTTGCCTCTCAAGCTTTGTCTGGCTTCCTCATTCAGTGCCTTGTCAAAACTGCTTTAAGATATTGTAAGCTATTTAAAGCAATGTGTACTTTTTATAATCCCTACGAAAAGGGTATGTACTAACTGGCTGTTTGAGAAGGCTGAGTGGAGGTTCTCACATTTGCATGTATGACAAGCCAAGTGTCTGTAGGTCACACTAATACATACTGCTGTGTGTCCATGTAAACAGGCAAGCACACAGTTGTACCTCAGAAGCCTATAAGTCTGGGGCGCAGGCAGTGCTGTTGTTCCAGAGTCTTGTAAAATCATCTTCCTTGAGTATGCCAACATCAGATGCTGTGTGAAGAGAGAAGACTTCTTTATAGTTTAGCATTTTCTGAATTTCTCCCTCTATGAGTTACGCTGCTTAACCTAAACCATGTGGCCTGTGATAGTACAGTTCTCTTGAGGATGTAAACAAATCGAATTACATTTTGAGTCTCATTCTTATAAATAAAATGCCCTTCCTATTGCAATTAGAAATACCAGTTTGATATGAAAAGAGTCACTGGAAACAATTTTCACTCAGTTAAGTTTAGATGCTTGTATTGTTTTTAGAGTGTCATATAGAGACTCAATGTTTTATAGACTTCCAATCACCATTTATCACAAAATTTGAAATACTATATATCTTTTTTTTTCTAAAGTTAGGGTTTATGCCCTGCACCAACATTACTTAAATATTTTTCTGTGTCGTTCATTAAATATGAATGAAATGGAAGATACATATTTTGTTAGGTTTTGTGAAATATTACTTAATTGAATGAATATATCTCATGCTCATTTCACAGAAGCTGAAATGTCCTAATATTTGAAGATTTGTACTATATTTCATCATTTCTTAATTTAGACTTATACATTGAATTCTGAGTCTAATAGACAGAGAGAGCACATTGCATCATTATTAGTGAAAAAAATAGTTTGTATTCCAGGGCAAACTTCATCATTTGTGATCAAATCTCTTATAAGTTTTTCAACATTAATTTAAGAAGATAAGGGTGAAACAAACACAGTTGGCACTGGAAAGGCCAGCAAAATGTCATTGCATAAAAGACATACTGGCATAATTTAGCAAAAGCAGCCCTACTGGTACATAGATATTGAAACTCAAATACGTAAAGTTCTAATGTAGCGGCATTGTGAACAATGGAAACTAGACTATTGTTTGGGATACATTTCAAGAGGCAGATTCTCAAAGAGAAGAGATACGAACCGTGTTCTGCATGAATCGCTCCTCTGGCTCAGTTAAAAGGTAACATTCTAACTATGATGATCAACTCACTTCTATAGAATTCTGTGCTTCTATAAAAGCCCACATTACACAATAAAATTTAAATTTATTACAGATTAAAGCATGTTAAGCTTGAATTCATGTGCTTGTAATTTCTAAAATCTATGTAGGTCTTAGCTGTAAAAATTCTGAAGTTATACTTCGATCTAGAAGGAAAACAGTCATTTGGCATTTGGGGGAGGGTTTTGTGAACACAGTGAGCAAAATAATGGAGAGCAAATAAATATGTCATGCATATGTCCTTCTTACAACCCTTTATAATTGGGGATCATTGTGTAAGTTTAAATTTTTTTGTCTCCCCACATTCTCTAAGTCATGTTACCAAATGACTTCCTCCCTAATACAGTACTAAGGCATTCTTTAATAGTACTGAACCTTCATTGATTTTGCAACATATTAGCGCACACCTATTTTGGAAGCATTTCAAGGGAGTTATTTAAAAGTATGTAATGAACCAAGTGCATAGTTAAAATAAATCCTAGAAAACAAATATGAAAAATCTCTTAACAACATTAATTTACTTATATTCATTACAGATGTATTTTCTGATCTCGGTGATGGAAGTTTTAAAAGGAAAAGTTATTTTGAATGATGTGCAAAGGTGAAAGAAACTTAAAGGTATGAGAAAATTCTCTTCCAAGAAAAATACTGATATAATATAGTCCTAACTCTAAAATGGCATCATCCTCCATGAGATCAGTAAAGACTAACAAAAGTCTATAAACAGACTCCTGCTATTTTACTCTGCTGACCCTGGGAGTCAGTTCCTGTTGAGAATCCCCAGTATCATTAACTCTAGAGATATTTCATTCTCACAATATGTCTTTTTGCTACTTTATAATTTCCTGTTTCCCTCAAAATCAACTTACATTATTCCAGTCATAAGATAACATATTAGTTTGAAATAATTTACTTATTTATACCTGCATATATTATTTAATAATTTTATTGAAGCATAGTTTACAGTAAGGTGCAGAAATTAAAAGTATACAAATGATCTGAAGATGTAGCACATTGCCAGTGTATGCACTAAGCATGTTGGAGACCCTGAGTTTTATGTCATGAAAGTAAACAAACAAACACGTTTTCACTGAGTCAGTTCATTAACTACCACAGGATAATATTTAACATACGATCAAGATACCATAAGTCCTTATTCATAAGTTGTCCTCTTTTCTTGGAGATGACTGGCAATTTGACAGAAAATATCATAGATTTCCCAGTTTTCAATTTAATGCAAACTGAAACAAACTGTGCCTGGAAACTTTTGAATAATTTTTTGGGTACAATTCACTCATGATCTAGTGTACTAAATGCTCTTTTTATTGCTCTATAAAATTCCAAGTAGGGGGTTTGGAGATTTAGCTCATTTAGCTCAGTGATTCCAGTGCCTGCTTAGCAAGCACAAGGTCCCTGGTTTGATCCCTGGTAACCACATACAATAATACCGGGCATGGTGACTCACGCCCATCAGCAATCAGTACCACATAGTGGCTCATGCGTGTAATCCCAGTACTTGGGAGGCAGAGGCAGGAGGATTGATGAGTTTGCCTGGGCTACATAGTGAGTTTAGGGCCAGTCTGAACCATAAAGCAAGACTGTAAAAAAAAAATCCAAGTAGGGATATTCTATTTATGTATTTATTTTCTTGCTGATGAGCATTTTTGTTGTTCCATCATTGGCCATTACCAATAACGGTGCTATGAATATTCTTCAGAATAATTTTTAGTGGGCCAAATAGGAACTAGTTTAATACCTAGCAGTGAGTCTGGTTTGACCCAGGGTGTGCATGTGTTTGGTTTTTAATAAAAATGGCTAATATTTCTCCAAAACACTTGAGAAGATTGGTACTTCCAAGAGGGATATGCTGTATGTGGCTTCCAACTGCCCCATAACCTTACCAGCAGTGTAGGTGAAGAGATGGTAAGGGGATTCGGGGAGAAGACAAGGTAGGAGAAGGGAGAGAAGAGGGAAATATTCAATATATATACATGTACTAAGACCTCAAAATAAAAGTGATTACTATGTATTGGAAAGATATATTAATAAAAAAGAAACTAAGATTACTACTAATGTATCTCATTAATTTTCACATTGATTATATGTAGCAGTGAAAATATTTTGGAGGAGATAAGTAAGATTTAGTTTTAAAATTTTTAAAAACAAATGTTATTGTCAATTCTTGTATCTTTAGCTTTTAACTTTCTGATGGTATGTAATCACATGTCACTGTAGCTTTAATTTGTATTTCTCAGATGATTAACAAGAATGAAGACCTTTTCCCTTTTGAATATCATTTTATGTTGTATATTCTGTTGCTATCATTTTTAGGTTGACTTGTCTGTATTTTTATATTAATTTGCAGGATTTTTGCTCTAAGTACATTTAAGCCCCTTGTTACTGCATATTAAAAACATTTTTATGTGCTATATGGCTTATTGTTTCATTTTCTGAGGGTACATTTTGATTAAAAGAAACTCTAAATTTTAATATCTCTTTCCTCATGATTCAGGCTGAATCTTTTTCAAGAGATTGAATTATGCCAAACTCTATTCCAATTGAAAAGATACTCAGTGCTAGTTTCTAAATTTTTATTATTACTTTTTGCATTTAGATCCACTATTTGGAAGTGGATTTAGTTCATGAAATAAGATAGGGATGAAGAATGAGGTCCTACTTGCATGGGTGACTAGTTCTGCTGTGAATACTTATTGAAAATACTGTTTTTTCCTCAGTGTTCTGGAGGACCTCTTCCATCTTAAAATATATTTTTATATATCTTATATTCTTATTTTTTAATCAAATTCTTTATTGGTACATTTTATATACAGCTCGAATCTATTTATGGACTCTATAACTGGTGCCTGTGGCCTGATTGTCTATCTTTATATCAGAACCAGAGTATATTAATTACTGTGTGTTAGTGCTTGGTATTTGCTAATGTAAGTTGCACCAGTGTACTCGGCTGTCATACAATTTCATGATTTCTGGGGTAGCTTTATAAAGTCATTATGCTATAAATTGCAATCTTCATTTAGAAAATTTTGTTCTGACATAATTTTTCTTACCTGTGAGACAGTGGATTTCTGAGCTATAACTTGTTTCCTAAGAATATTATTAAAATGTTTGTATTTGCAAATATTACTGGTATTAACACTACTGTCACACTGAAACAGAGTTTCATGAGTACTTCAAAGGGAAAATAATTAAAGGAATTTGAAAGATTCCTAAAAATGTCATATTTTTCAATAAAATGAGCTAAAAATATTTGTTGCACACTGGTCTGAATTTTTAAAATCCTTCTTGATGTATATTCTATGAAAGCACTGAAAAATCCATAAATAGTATGTAGAATTTATTTGTCAATTTAATAGGTATGTTATAACAACATCTCAAGTTTGTGACCAAAATCTCAACTAGCTATTTTGGGGGGAACGAAATGTTGTAGAGAAATAAAAAAAAAAATAGTTCATTATGTTCCTGCTAGCTGTTTGAAAAAGTTCAGCTTTCCTTGTGCATGGTTTCTCTGTATAACACTCAGTAGAATTGTAATGCTTTTACTGTCACCTCTAAATATCATTACACCTTAGAGAATCTGCAGAGTTATGTAACACTGTGATTAAACAGCATCACACCACTTTCGTAGCAGACTCTGAGTTTTGCTGATGTAGAAAATGCAGAATCTCAAGATCTCCAGCTGTCTCAACTAAAGTTTATAGGAAGAAAAAAGGTGTGCGAACAGCTGAAAAAATTAAGATGAATTTCTCCTACAGTATAAATGAAGACAATGGACAAAAACAAATTAGGCTCCCCTAGCCTCATGTATAGTCCTTTTCAACCAATATTTCCTTTAGTTCTTGGCTTACTGCCATGGAGGAATCTGCAACTTGAATGCAAATTGATTATTAACAAAAATAGAGACTTAATTTGGAAATGAGTAAGGTAATTAAGAAAGAACAAGAGTATTTCTAATCTTTGAGATTTTCTGTGGAGTGAACTAAACCAGATTTGTAGATCATATGGTGCCGCAGTGAAAAAAAAAATACACAGTAGAAAAATTATTCTTTGTTTCAGGAATAAAAATGTTATGTTTTCATAGTTGACATTTCTGTCACACTCCAGTTACTGAACCAAACTCCCCTCTCTTCATTAGCGATGAATGGAGTTCACAGTAAAGCTCAACTATTTAAGCAATGCAGCAGACATAACTTATACAGGTCAATTACAATTTTTAATAATTAAAAACAGGAAAGAAAAATGTTCCTAGTCACATGATATTGTCTAATTTGGCGATTTTCACACATTTCAAAGCTGAGAGTTGAGGCTGAGAGCAAACAGCACACAGGCCCGGCTGACACATCCAGAGCTCCTGTGAACGCTGTCGAGAAGGCACGCAACCTTCATCCCGGAGCTGACGCCCCTCGCCAGCAAGCGAGCTTACGCTCTGCTCACATCTTGCAAACCTCGCCTGTCGGGATTATGTCTGTGTTGTTCCATGCCTGGGCTTCTTTTACACTGCAGAATCAAAGAGTATTTGATACATAATTATTTGGCTGGTTGTTTTACTTCTGAAACTCCATTTTCAAGCTTCTATTTCTACTTCCCAAGGTGGAACGATTTCCTTCCAGCAGTCCTGTGCTAATTATGTGGGTCATCAGGTGCTGCAACAAGACAGGCAGTGACAGGTTGCTCCTGGTTTAGGTGAGCTCTTGAAAAACATCCTTGAAGTTTGCAGCATGGCAGCAACTCAGGGCCTCAGTCTTCAGAGTATGAACATATAGGGGATTGACATCAACTAATGTTTCTCTTTGGAGATAAAGTTCATTATTTTAGTTTAATTTTTTTCTCATGTGTGCCTATGTGTGTATAGGTCTGTCTGTATGTTGTTACTTATAATGCAACAAGTTAGCTCATCCATTCCTCGTACTCAGCACCGTGGAAGTGAGGTAGAAGCTGACTGTGTATAGATGAGCACCCTTTTTACTCGCCTTTGGATAGGTCACCAAGACTCGCTAGAGAAATGGTTTCGTTTGTTTTTGCTTATTTTCAAGAAGTGTTCTCATTACGTATTTTTCAGTCCTTTAGCCTGATTTTATTATTTTAGAAAGTTAGATTTATATTATTCTGTGTTCTCTTTCCTTGATTATACTGCTGATTTGTAGCCTTCTATCACTAGGGGTCGGTTGTTAGTGTTAATCACGTCAGAAGTATGACTTTCCATTTCATCAAAAGCAGGTGGCTTCCAGCATGTCCATCATGGCTGGTTTTATGTTGTGTCCAACAAATGCCCAGATAGCTTCTGATGCATTACTTTTAAGTGTATCTATAAGGAATTTTAAGGGGGAGATTGACTAAAGAATACCAAAACCAAGTGAGCAGCTCCCAATCCATCGAGGGCCTGGGTACAGCACAAAGGTGGAGGAAGGACAAATGTGCTCTTCTCTCAAGTGAGGAGAAATATCTTCTCCTGCTTTAAAAACTGCCACTTTTGCCTTCTAGGCCTTCCGGTTTAGGCTGAAGCAGTACCACTGCTATCCTGGGGCTCCAGCTTGTAAATTCCCACTTACAGAACTTCCAAGCTGTTGTAATAAGTAAGACACAAGAGAAAATTTCTAGAACTGCTTCAGAAAGTGGTAAGAATGATGAAATGCGTGTTCAAGGAGAGCAGGAAGATTTGAGGGAGATTCATGGCACTGAGTCTCTTCCTGTAATAAATTTTTAAAAATACAAAATGCGCTGAATTTTTCACTCATACATTAAACAGCAACAGCAGCTTCACAGGCTCTTTGCATGCTTCAGCCAGGATCTTGGTTATATGAAGCAGTACAATTTCCGGTGTCTGGCCCTGAGTACAGTTGCAACCCAGGCTTTCCCAGCCACTGTTAAAAGACTCCATATTGGCGAGCAGGAGTTATCATTCTTGGAGTCCACTTGATATCATGTTTAAATGATTAGCATGATGTTTTTCAGCCTTCAGTGGATTTGAGGATAACCTGAGCTCTGATCTCTAGGTCAGATCAATTGACTTTTGATGTGGGTATATTTTTAAAGATCAATAGGTCAAGATAATACTGTATAGCTGATCTGAGAACCATTATTCTGGTTGTGCTTAAATGATATTTCATTTTTATCCTCCTTTGACATAAACTAGTGAATCTGTCTGCAGGTTGAGGCCTGTTCCATGTAACTGTGGTATAGTCACGGGCCTCAATGTCAGAGCTCAGGAAGAAACAGTGCCTTTAGAGACAAATTAGAAGTAATAGGAAATCTGTTGCTTACTAGCTAAGCAATAAAATAGTATCAAAAGTATTCAAAGTAATATCAAATACCATGAATCACTTTCACTAGAGTAGCAGCTTCCTGGGCTTATTATAAACACCATAGTCCAGAAAAAAAATGGCTTAGTATCTGAAATCCAAATTCCTGCCTGACTCTAGCTTGATCTGGATTCTGCATTCAGCCTGACTGCATCTTTAGTAGAAGAAGAATTCTCATGTATAAGTGGCTTCTCCAGGACATGAGCCCTATCTCTGCAACATGAAGGAAGACTTAGTTTTAACCTCAGAGAGCTGAGAATAGGGAAGGGGGGGGTCTTTGAAAACACAATTAACATACAATTCCCTGAAGAGAAAAATAATTCCTTTTATCTGCTCTTCATTGTACATACGTATTCATTCAGGACCTTTTACAAATATGTTTGGATTTCTGACCCCAACTCTTATCACCTCCAGCCAGAAGTAGCCAGAGTTGTTATTGCCCCTTGGTCTCTCACACAGTTAGAGGCACACCTCTTCAGAGGGGAAAGTATAGACTGGGTATCTGGAAAAAAATTTAAAAAGTTAACTGTTCCCACTATACCACTGATGCAACCAATTTTCTCTTACTGGGTGTCTAACAACCGAGGTTTATTATCAAAACTGTAAAGATAATTTAGCTAAAAAAGACAGTCAGTGTTTTGACCCTGGCCCTCCAAGATCAACAAGGACCTAGGACATGAGGGGATTTTTCTATAGGATCTTACAATTTTGCTGAGTCACACAACCACCTGAATAAGGAAATTTTTGGACCCCAAAGGACAGGAGTCAACCAGTGTACATTGTGCTGGAAGGAGGGTCACTGAAGAGAAAATGTTCCCAGGCTTCCAAGGAGCCGTGTAGTTTAGTACAAATACTGACCCATCCCAGCAGGTGGCACATTTGACAAAGAATGAAGTGAAAGAGATGAGACTCCCACCCTGGTACCAGAGATTTAACTGACCTTAATATATCAGTAGGTAAATTATGACTGATGAAGGTCTCACCTTAACTTGGTCTTGAACATGCCACAACAAGAGGACTTGCCAGAGATATATAAAAGTAATAATAAAATAGATTAGACATACAGATGAGGGCTCCAATCACTGACCCCTGCTGACAGTTCTAAGGGGCAACTGGTTGTAATAGATACTCCAACTGATACAGGGGAAATATATGTAACTCCCAAACCTGCTAGATATGTAAAATGCTGAGTTTGTTTTCTCTAAAGTCAAGGAATGGATTCTAGGAACAATGGAGGTTGAAAGCAAAATGTATTGAGAGGAAGATAGTTTCTATCTAAGAGACACAGAAGGGGGACCAGAAAATGGGTTACTGTCCACCCTGTTTCTCAGGGGGGGTCTTCATGGAACCATGAGGTGATATGGGTTTCAGGTGGGACAAAATTATAGTGAACTAGTAAGATTGCAATTACAGTTGCTTAGGTAATATTGATCTAATGAGAAATCATAAGGTGGGCAAAACTATGTTCATCCAGTAAGATTACAGGTTTAGGCACTTAGGTAATAGTGATTAAATGGGAATCCAATGAGAAAGCAAGTCACATAGTAAGTGTACAAGGATTTTCAGCTAGGGATCTTTCCTTGAAGAGGAAAGTAAAGTCTTGATCCCCCACCCAGGTGATTAATACCTATTTAAAATATCAATCACTCCTTTTTCATCCTTAAGGGAAGCATGCTAATGTGATAGTTTCTCTTCTTTCACAATGCTATCCTTCAAAGAATGTGTCTAGATTGTCCTTCATGTTGGCTCCTTGTGAGCTGGCCCTGTCTGACTGCCTACAAGATATCTAATTGGCTTACCTATCTGCAATGCAACCTTGTAAAAATGGTGTCTGATATAGTTCCTACCCTCACCTGCCTTTCTATTCTACTGTTCATTGTTTAATCACATGTGCATTATTTACTTGATAAAGCTTGAGTTTTTCTCACCTGGAGTTGTCAAACTAAATGGTCACACAGAGAAAAAACTTACTGTAAAGGTGTAATTCTTCTTCCGCAGGGGCCCACCAGACAAACTTCTCCACAAAAAAGTTCCATCTCCTGCTCCCTAACTACATCCTCATTCAGCTTGAAGAAGCCAGATCAATCACTGCCTTTTTCCCAACAATAATTGGGTGTTTTCTCAGAGGAGGGCATGTAAGGGCGAGGATCACTCTAGTTAGGGGAAAGGTAGGAAGAATGCTTCACAGAGCTTTATTAGAAATTAATAATGAAATTTTGACGTATGCAGCCAGACATCAGGAATTGGAAGGGCAAAGATAGCTAGACTATGATGAATTAAAAAGAAAAAGACAGCTAACTCAAGCAATTACGAAGACGAAAGCAAAGAACTCGGGTCTAGGGGCTTTTTAGGTAATTAATTAACATAAGACTTGAAAACTTCCCCTTTACTTCAATATTTAGCTTAAATTTTGAACCCATAAGACTAATAACCTTACCCTTCACCAAGGGAAAGGGAAAGTTCTCATGGGTAATAGTCCAAATTTAGGATACAAGACAAGCCAGGGAGGCAAATAGATTCCAAGAACCTAGCTGGCAAAGATCTCAATAGAAGGAGCTTCAGACAAGAAATTGAGTACTTCATTTCTGAATTCTTTCTACTTGTCCAGAATAGCTTTCTGTCATCTCTTTTTCTCCTTTCCCACCATCACATAGTTTTTTTTTTTATTAAAAAGAACTTAAAATGTACTCAGGATTCTTCTTGGGAGATGGTTTCTGTTTAGCTGGGAATGGTTTGACCGAATCAACTCACTTGATTCTTTCCCTTTTCATTTTCCATCTCCTTTCTGCAACTGACTCCAGCAGTGAAATCTAGCCTGGAAACAACTCAGTTAGATTTTTTTATTAGTTCTTTCTCATGAAAATGAAGCAAAACAAAACAATAAATATTGCATCAAATTAACTTTTCAAGATAATTTTCGTTGAATGGAGGCGACGAGGCAAGTTGTGCTGGCCCATCTACCAGGTAGAGAAATGAATTTCTCATTAAGAATTTGATTAAGTCCTTTCAGATTTTTGGGCCTGAAATTTTCTGAGAATAGCTAAATTAAGCTATATGATTTTAACATCTCTTCCAACTATAAATTTCTATAAATTTGACCCTAACTTAACTTATTTCAATTTATCTATTTTTCTATAATATTGAAATGCATGCTTAATGAGGCTTACATATCAAAAGGGATGGCAATATATTGCTCTCTTTTTTTTAAGGACTGTACGGATTTTTGTTTCCATTCTCACAAAATTATTACACCTTATTTTATTTTCAGAAGGTTACTGGTTTGGATGATAAATTATATGCTTATCAAAGGGACAGTGTTAGATGAGAAATAACTACATTCTTGCTAATACTCTACTAATATTTGCTGAGCACTTACAAGTTCAGAAACTCTATTATTAGTGCTGTAAACATTTTAATCTACTTATTCCACCTAACAAATCTTTGAGTTAGGGAACATTGTCAATCCAATTTTATAAACTAAAAAGAGCTTCAGAGATGCTTAAAAACTTACCAAATTTCAGAGAGCATATAGGTCATAGAGTAGTGTACTCTTCTGCATTTGATGTTTAGAAGATTTTTGTGTTAAATTATTAACTAAGATATATGAATATAACAATAGAAGCACTAAATGGAAAGTATTTACAAAGTTTTGGAATTAAATAATAACTATAATATCCAACTATAACCCACACTGCAAACTAGATGCCAATCATGAAGGCCCAATTGTGGGAAAATCCTATGAAAAATAATATAAAATTATTATAACACTTGTTTCCTAAGAAGACCAATTGAATCATGGGTCCTCCCATGATTCATACCCTAAACTCATACAGTTTATATGAGAAAATGAAGTTCTAATATATCTGCGTAGAACACTTTGTTGGAATTTACTTAAGTTTTTTGCATATTCAATAAATGTTGTCTTGTTTTTCTCTGCTTTTCACCAGAATATATATATAATACATTTATATATAATGAATATATCTATCTTAGTTTTTCTCAAAATACTATTTAAATATCTTGAACAACTCTTTCCTTATTTATTTTTAGAAAAGTATGTGACAAAGCTGTCTGATTCTAATTATGCCTAATATCCCCAAATCAAGTTCACTCCCTACAGGAAAAACCTGACAATTACTAGTTCAGATCATTGGTATGGTTAATATTAAGAATATTAAGATTAAGATGAAAAAGAATACAGATATCACTTTTGGGAGCAATGTTTGTATTACTGAGTAAAATAAATGATCTGAAAGATTTTATAATAATGAAAATTTTAATTACACAGTCAAAAATCTGTTTGAAAATATGAGAAATAAACATACATACTGGCCGAATTCTACCTGTGAATTCCGTAACTTGACATGTAGCTGATTGAGTTCACTTGAATCGTGGCCTTGGAAAGCCAAATAGGTAGTAGAATGCCTGAATTTCTTAGGCTATAGTGGCTCATATAGTGGCTAACTTGAATTTATTTTCATTAATGCTTCTAGGAGAAAACATCATCAGATATACAGGTTATGCTTTAATGATTTACTTGAAAGTGTCTAGAATTATATTTCTCTACTTTTTCTAATGGTAAATTTAAAAATATACTGTCATTATCATTAAGGTTATTAGAAAACAAATTGGAGCATCTTTGTATATTTCAATAACACAGATCATTTTGTTATTGATGTGATTCTCCGAAACTGTAAATTTTATCGCTATTGCCACGAAGTCACAAGTCTGTCACATTCCCCGTGATTGACAGAGAGCCCCTGCTCCGGCCAGCTGTTGGAGGACTGCACGCTTATTTGGAGGCTTTCTCAGGCCGTGGCTATCACGTTTTTATTGAATATGAGTTCTTTTCTGTACGTGTGCATGTTGTACAGAGAACAGAAGAGCTCACAGCAGCCCTTAAAAGGCATCTGTTCTTTATGTGAGATGAAGAAGCTGCAGAAGGGTTGTGGAAACTTGGTGAAGCTTGCTGTCACTTAGCAGGAAGTGTTTAGAAGTTTGCAAAGAACAGAATTACAATTTGTCAAATGCTGCAAACTTTGCAAAGAGCACACAAGGTTTAATTTCACCATTGCTCTAAATAGGATTGCATTTTACAAACTTTCAAAATGACCAAGTTTATTTTTCTAAAAACACTAAAAATTCCAGCACAGGAATTCATAGTCACTCAGGTGAGACTCCTTTCCTTTTCCTTTTGTTGGCTTTTTTTGCAGAATGGCTGGGTGTGAGATGGCAGGACAATTTTGTAGAAGTTCCAATCTCTGCAGTCAAGACACTATTAATTAGATTGAAAAAAATTTTCTTTTTTAATTATACGTTTTGTTCAGGTTCACATAAAATTCTTTAAGGGTGTCAAGGAAGGGAAGGGGTCAGCCATTAACCTGTGTGTCTGAGCCATACGATACCATTGTTTAAAAGTATCTATAGATATGAACAATTACTCCTTTGATCATTGTATATGGCTTACTAGTTAGAATCAGTAAAGAATACATAGAATTCAACAAGTTGTTTTTTTTTTTTTTTTTACTATGGCTGCATTTCTTTCTCCTTTTGTTTTACCATTGTACTATTTTTTTTTCTTTTTCTTTCTTTTGGTACTGAACTTGAACTCAGGACTTTGTGTTTGCCAGGCAGGTATAGAAATTTTGAGTTACATCCCTGGTCCTCTTAACCATTACATCCTTAACATATTTTTCCCTTAATAATATAGTCACCATAAATCACCACTGAGGGTAGAAGAGTACTCTTCCCATCTCTTTTGGTGCATTTTGTTTGGCTAGAGTAATATTGATTTCTTTGATTAGAGAAGGATTTGATAAATGCTTAGGATTAACCCAACATAAATTAGTACAATAAACTGTTCAGCTAAATAACTAAAATATAAGAAAATTAGGTGATAAGCAGATTTTGTTTTATTGAAAAATACTTTTAGTCTGCACTGGAAGTACAAACATACTACAGATAAAGGTTAAAGCACTGATACGGAAGAACTTTGATGAAAATATTACTTATTAATGGATCCAGATGATGTAATGAATTGCTTAAACCCTTGTCACATCTAGGAGTAAGAATGCATGTTGAGCGAAGTCATCTTCTGGCTAAAGAGGCCTCTGGGGTTTTGAATGTTTGACTCATCTTTACTTTTACCTACTTGTACCATATTGGTTCTTTTAAAAGAATCTGAATGACCTGATAAATTTTCTGTCTCTCTTTATTTTGATTCTATGATTTCCTGCTCAAAATAACTGGGATTTTCTCCTGCAGTGTGAAATAGTATTTTCTATAGTCTTTACCACATATTGTTCCATGAATTGTTACTTGTTTTCACTCTCCACTAACTATCAAATGCACATGTCTCAAAGACCATGTCAGTAGGTGAGGAGATTCACTTGTCTTTCAAGAAGGGAGTTTGAGAAATGGAGGGTGTTGTAGCTGTTCTTTATTGCATGTTCCTGCCTCAGTGGACCCATTTACAACCTGTGGGTGCTCTGAGATGGGCCTGAGTTTTTCAGGAACAAGTCAAGGGTTCTGTTGTTCTTGTGACTTTACTTCCCACACATTATTATTTGTATCTTGAGCATTCCTTGAAGCCTCCTGTGTTGAATGCTTGGTTTCCATCTGGTGCTAATGTGGAGAAACAGTGGGAACATCAGGAGTGTCAGCAAGGTGGGGCCTCCCTGGAGGAAGGTAGTCAGGGTCATAGGAAGTGTGGCATTAAAGATGCGTTGAGACCAGATGCCACTTTCTGGCCACCAGGGGAGGGGCAATTTTCCTCTGCTTCACCTTTACCTGTGGTGCTTCTGCCTCACTGCAGGCAAAAAAGTAAAGTAACCAGCTGATTATGGACTGAAACCACTGAAATTCTGAGTCAAAATAAACTTTCGTTCCTTTGTGATTCGTGGGAATTTGTTATAGTGCTAGAAAGCTTACACTGTATGAGGGAAAAACCTTTCTAACACAGTCTCTGAAATGGTAAGCATTGTTGTATTTTCTTTTCCTATGAAATGGAGTAGAAAATTTGAGTTCTTTCTGCTTTAAACTGGCTCGTTGCTTTTTTGTTTAGTGAAGAAAAATTGGAGAGGTGGAGACGATGTTTTGTGTAGGTGTCTGACACAGTGGTTCTGGAGCGCTGTGAATGATCACTTAAAAAGCATTTCTGGGGAACTTTATTCATATCCTCATCTTGTTGAACAGACTCATTAGTTCCTCAGGAAAATAATTTCCTTCAGTGAAAGGAAAAGTATTCTGGTCATTACTACTAGCCAGAGGAATTGTGGATACTTCTAGTCTATTTTTAATCACTATTTGTATAGGGTTTCATTTTTTATCGTTGTGTAAACTGAAACTATTTAAAAGTGGTTAATCTTAATATAGATCCTTTTTCATTACAAAGATTTCATTCTAACTTGCAGTGAAGTTTCTGATCAAGCAATCTTTAAAAATAATTCTGAAATTTTAGAGGTGTAGGGAAGGCAAAACTTTATCTCTACTCTCTTAGAGTCCATGCCTAAGAATTAAACTGACACAGATTAACATTAAAAAACAATACACTGTTTATGGGTATTTGGAAGATTTATGGGATAGTGAAGACCCAAAGATGTGGTAAAAGCTAAATCCTTATATAAATTGAGCAAAGATTGTGGATAACTATCTACACAGGGATGCTAAGGGAGGATGACAACATTTTAACAAAATCAGTGTGTCCAGATTTTTCTTAGCTTTAACTCTCCATCTTTGCTAGCAAAAATATTTCTTTTTTCTTTGTTCAAAGAGAACATACTATGCCTGAAAGTTTTCTCCCATCCATTGGAAAACCAGTAGAGAGTTTTCCACTGGCAAAGGGAAAATGGTGTCCTTTTTGGTTCTGTGATTTGTCAACTGTCTTAATTTCAAAATGATTCTTATACCTGCTCCTGGTCTCCATAATGGCCTCCATAATGGCTTTCATGTACCATGCATTCTATGAGAAAATAAAAATGGGCTTCTGAAATAAACAGACACTTTTCAGAAGAAGTAAAAGCAGCCAAGAAGCATATGAAGAAATGCTCAACATTACTGGTCATTTGAGAGATGCAGATGAAAACAATATTCCACAAAGAATGACTGCTATTGCAAAATTAACCAGCAACAAATGCTGGCAAGGCTGCAGGGAGGAAGGAACCCTTCTCCACTGTTGGTGGGAATGCAGACTTGTGCAACCATGTGGAGATCAGTGTGGAGACTCCTCAAAAACTAGGATTTGAGGCTCTGTTTGACCCTGCTAGATATATACAATGAAGAATTAAAAGATTCATGTCACAGAGACATATGTGCACTTATGTTCATAGCAGCTGAGTTTGTGGTAGCTAAATCTTTGAAACAACACAAATGTCCATCAGCTGGACACTGGATAAAGAAGATGTGGGTATTTTTTTAATGGAGTGCTATTCTCCCGTAAAGAATGATAAGTTTGAGTCATTCATACTCAAATGAACATACCTTGAGGACACATTTATAAGGAAAATAAGTCACAGATGTGTAAATACTGTATCTTTTCTTTCATATGAGAATCTTAAGATGTAAATGAGTTCTAGAATGTATGATAGGTATTGTGAAATAGAAAATATTCAAAGGGAAAAGGGGGATGAAGGCAAGTAATGATGGGAAAGAAAAAAATGTGATAGTAAAAAAGGAAACAAAGCATATGTATATAGGGGGTGGGGGATGTAGGGTATGCAGGGGAATAGGAAAAAAAGAGAATTAGGTCATGTCATATGGTGGCACAAATTCTCAATGTTGAGTGTGATCATGATGTATATATAAAATGTACCAATAAAGACTTCAATTAAAAGTAAACTTTTAGTTTAAAAAACCTGAACATTCATTTGAAAGACTGTAACATATCACTCATAAGTCAGGTTTAAACAGTTTGAATTTTCTCTCTCATTTTCATTTGAGGTATTTCCCTAAAATAAGTATAAACACCCAAGTTTATTGGTTGTAAAGCTGGGTTCCTTTCTGGAATTATAATTTAAAAAAGATAGTTATTACTGATTTAAAGACCATCAGTCACTCCATCATTTAAAAAAAGCAGAATAAAATAGGGTGAAATATGTGTTGCTGAAGGAGCTCTAGGTACAAGGGAGTGAAGGGGGAAGCCCAGTGTCTTAAATATGTTGTTTTTTTTCATCTTTATTTACTTTGAAATGGAGTACAAATTCTATAAAGTGAAGTCTGAGGTGATCCCATAGTACTGAGGTGGGTAGTTGTACACCTTCGACAGTTTCTGCACAATAAAACTTGAAACTCTAGCCAGTCATGCTGGTTTCCTTCTCCTCATTACTCCATGGTGTCTTTAGTAATGTCTCTCTATCATGCAGGACCCTCATGTTGATCTTTTACATGGACTAGACAGAATAAATATGGCCAGAAGGGTTTATCAGAGAAAATCAGAAGACATTGAATGTGATCTGAAAAATCACTCATATCCATGACAATGGAAATGTCCCATGACTGGATCTCTTTAAAAAAAAGAAAAGTGAAAGACACTGGTGCATGGCTGTAGACCCTGGAACCCAGGAGGCAGAGACACAGGAATCAGAGTTCGAGGCTAGCCTGTGCAACTTAGGGATGCTCTGTCTCAAAACAAAAACAAAAGGTTGGGAATGTAGCTCAGTGGTAGAGAACTTGCCTAGCAGGCTTTAGTTCAATCTTTAGAACAAAAGAAAAAACAAAAGCATATATATGTATATACAACTTTATGATGATATTGTTTGATGTAAATTAGGGTACTATGCAACTTTTAAAAAAATAAGGAACAAAACTCTGTCCTACAACACGAATACAGCTATTTGATTTTGAGTGAATACTTTTGTTGACTTTGTGTGGATTCTTGTAACTATAGCCACTCTATACTTATCATCATTGAATAAGAGTATGGGTGATTTCAAGTTAGCACCTTGATGTCACTGTGTGTGGAATTGAAATGAGAATAATCAATCCCTTTACACCATACTGATACAATAGACCTAAGTAACCTCATGAGCACAGATAATTGAAAAAATCTAAAATAATTAGAATTAGATGTATTTTGAATATTTATTACCTTTATTTATAATACAGTTCATTTAATTATTTAAGTTTATATAATTTAATTTTAATAATAGCTATTTCACAAACAGCTTGAAAAACTATTGAATATTTAATAATTGCTTTTATAAGCTTATATAAGCCTGTTAGAGCAAGCCACAACTTACTGTTTCTAAAACTTCTGTTTATTCTCCTGAAATAATAAAAGCTCAGACAGTTTTTCAGAGTTTTTTTATTCCACTCTTCATTACTCCACCCAATATTAGTATGGCTTTTCATTTTTCTTCATCAGATATATTAAACAGAGTTCTGGAGAAAGAAAGAAGTAAAGCAGTCAAAGAATAGATAAAAGATATTAACGCCAAGAAGTTTTATGGTATGCAGTCTGCAAACTGGAGAATCGAAAATGGTGGCTGTGGGATCCAGTTTTAGGCTGAAAGTCTAAGATTCAGGAGGGACACAATGGTCTAAGTCTTCAAATCTGTGACCCCAGAGCCAGGAGCTCTGGTATCAAAGAGCAGAAGAGGATGTTATGGAATCTCAGTACAAGAATTATCAATGAATTTTATTATTCTCTGCCTGTGGGTTTTATTTGGCCATCAACTGATCAGATGATGTCTCTGTTGGGTAAGGGTGATCATTTTTATTTGGTTTATAAATTTAAATGATTATCTCTTTTACAATTCACAGAAACACTAAAAGTAATGTTTTTCTAGACAGTAAAAATGTTTTATAGACATTTTTCTTCATTCAGCTGCCTTGCCAGATAAAATTAACCATCACAGATATCATCTCTTTTTCCATTCCAAAGTTCATAGTTTCTTAAAATGATTCATTTTTAATTACCACCAAAATCAAAACCTGGAAGGCAACTGAAAAGATATAAGCTGCGTAATCATACAATAAAGGCTGTGTAGGGCAAATCCACAGGCAGTGCCATAGTGAAGAGGGAAAAACTGAAAGCTGTTTTTCTAAGATGTGAAATGAATCAAGAGTGTCCACTTTCAGGACGTTTATTCAAGATAGCACTGGAAGTCCTAGTCAGAGAAGTTAGGCAAGAGGAAGAAATAAAAAATGCATCCAAACTGGAGGGCAGAGTATCAAGCTGTGCTTGTTTATAGACAACGTAATCTTGAATCTGCAGAACTCTAAAAGCTCCACTAAGAAACTGTTATAACTAATAAAATTCTGTAAAGTTTCAGTATACAAAGTTAACATACATTTTTGGACATTTTGCTCCTATTTCACAATATCTATCATACATTTTACAATTCATTTACAACTTCAGTTTTTCATACCAGAGAAATTATATGGTATTTACACATCTGTGTCCTATTTATTTCACTTATGACAGGGGGTCGGGGTCAGTAAAGAAGGGAAAGAAAAAATTTGATGGTTAAAAGAAGGAAACAAAGCTTATGTATATAAGGGTGGGGATTATAGGGAGGGCAAGGGAAGGCGAAAAGTGAGAATCAAGATGTGTCGTGTACTGGCACAAACCCTCAATGTTGAAAGTGATCATAATGTATATATAAAATGTATCAATAAAATCACTAAAAAATATAAGTTATTATACAAAAACTAACATTTCTTTATGCTAATAGCAAACTCCCTGAAAAAGAAATCAAGAGAAAAATTCTTAATCCCTACAAAAAAGTAAAATTCCAAGGAATTAATTTCATCAAAGAGGGGAAATATTTCTGCAATAAAAACTACAAAATATTGATGAAAGGAAAAATGATACAAATAAGTGGACAGATCCCACATTCACAGATCAGGAAAAATTATTATTAAAATGTCCATAATATTCACAGTGAACTTAGATTCAAGGCACTTTCCATCAAAATACCGGTGTTACTCATCAGATAATTATAAAAAATTTAAAACTCATAAGGAAACACAAAAGACAGTTACCCAAAGGAATTTTGAGCAGTCAGCAATAATATGATACCCAATTTCAAAATATACTTTAAAGCTGTTATAATCAAAACAGCATGGTATTGGCATAAAAAGGAGACAACCACACATTTCCAGCCAAATGATTTTTGCTAAAAAGGCCTAGGACAGACAATGGGGAAAAGAAAGTCTACTCTTTTCAACATATAGTGGTGAAATAACTAGGGATTCATACGCAGAAAAATGAAAACAGATGTATTTTTTACCAGTTGTAAAAGTCAATTCAATATGAACTAATTACTTAAATGTAAGATCTGAAGTCACAAACCTAATGAAAGAGAATATGGAGGATGCTTCCAGGCATTGGTCAGGGCAGTTAATTTTTGGATATGATCCCAAAGACACACATTACAAAACAAAAATTGACAAACTGAACTTATAAGTTAAAAGTTTATTGATCCCACAGTACTCAAGTTTCCACCCCAAGGTCAGGCAGACCATTGTATTTGGCCTCAGGTAGGGTCCCATATGTCTAATGCATGGAGTGTGTGACAGAACAAACCTAGCCCACTCATTAGCCAAAATCAAATGGGAAAGGAGAATAGACCTGCATCCCATGATCCCCTTTGAGAGCGCAACCTCCAAGAACCATAGACCTCCCATAAAGCCTTACCTCTTAAAGGTATAGAGCACTACTACCCAGTAGCACCATCCTCGTGACTAAGCCTTTCATACTTGGACCTTTGGGGGACATTTAATATCCACACAGTAACAGGAGGAAAAGAGAGTCACAATAATTTACCACCTATATTCAGTAAATTTAAAAGTTGTCATTTTATGAATAACTAATGTGAGAAAAGAGAAATAATGAAGAGCAACTTCCTTATAAGTTTTTGATAATAATTCAAACAAAGCAAAATTTTTGTGCTAATTAATTTCTGCTGTTTATGTATACTGACTGATAGAAAAATACCAACATAGGTCTTAGCCAAACAGGATTTGGCATTCTCATTGTTGTATAGCATTCCACTGCACAAACCAACAATGAATTACCAAAAATACTATGTATTTCCCCCTCTTCAGAGACAATAACAAATAGATCAGTTGTGAATATTTTTAGACATGTCTTTGGTGAACACATTCATGTGAGTTTCTGTAGCTATAGAAGTTGGGGTAGAATTTTTGAGTCATGGAAAAGAGTTGAAAGACTCAGATATAAGCTGTGTATTTTTAGAAAACATTACCATTAGAGGTTAGATCACTTTTGCTTTCTACAGCAAGGCATGAGAATTATCTTCACCTTTTCACAAGTTTTCACATCTTAGTGAGCTAGCTACTAAAGCAGAATTTTAATATCTTATCTATTCTTCTGCTCCTTAATAAAGTTTTGTTTTGTCTCTCCAATTACATTTTGAGGTATTGAAAGAAAGCAAAATACTTCTGCCTTTTGAGTTATATCCCCTAGTACGAAGCATTTATTATATTTCAGCTAAATCCAAAGTTGCAAATTTAGTAAAATATTTGAGATAACCTATTTAAACTTCAAAACGAGAAACAATTTCTTCTCCTATAAGAGAAAGTCAAGACTTTAAAATCATTTCACTCACATTTGTTAACATATGAGTAGTATGCTGAATTTTATTACTTTATTTCTTCTGAAAATATTTTCGAAGTTTATAAACCAGTTTCAAATTTTCATGTTTCAACTGGAAAGGAAGGGTATATTTCCCTAAAAAAAACATAATTGCCAATTAGTCTGCCAAGCATACCATCTTGTGTCATAAGATAGTTTTGAATGTAGTCAACTTGTTTTGAGTTCTCAAGTCATATAGCCATTATTAAAAAGGCTTCATGTATATTTAGAACTTTATAATTTATTTCAAATGTGCTGTATTAGGTTAGGGAAGGTTCCACATTACTGTCAAAAGTATTTTTTTTCATGCAGACATACACCATAAGTTTTGACCAGCACATTGAAATGAAAATGAAGAATAACTGTGCCTGGGATTGAGCCACAACAACATAGACATTGAAGTTTGGGCTGTGTTCTGACATGAGCAATCTTGTTTGAAGGCAATAGAAAGTTAGGTGACACCTTTGCTTGGCCATGCATGAAACTAGCATGTGGCATTCATATCAAAAAAGCTAAAGCTTTAGAGCCAAAGCTAAGCAAGATAGCATGGAGAAAAATTCTGTAATTTGTTAACCATTTCCTCTTAAACTTATGTATGGTAATCTGTCTAAAACTTAAGAGAAATTATTCATGGTTTTTGATGCAAGCTACATGAAGTACAAAGAGTCATATGATTGGGACAGTATAAAAACATTTGAAATTCTCAAAATACCTTGTGCACTTTTTTCTCCCTTCACAGTAGGAATTGAACTGGAAGTTCTGAATCAGGAGTGTAAAGGATTGTAACAAAATTTGAGAAATAGTAGAAGAAAAGCATAATAATGAATAAACATTTCATTTTCATATCTCACTCCAGTTACAATTATCCAAAGCACTATGGGTAGTTTATTTAGGATTGAGATAGCTGCTAGTTTAGAAAATTGCAAGAGATGAACTCTCTCAAACTGAATAATGAGACCCTGCATTTCTTGAAATATTTCCAAACCAGAATCAGATATCTACAAACACCACAGATTATCCATTAGCAGTGTATGCCTCCTCCTCCTATAATTCTGGAGGCAGAGCTCAAAGCATATCCATTTGATCACTTATTTATTGACAGTATTTGGAGTCAGCTATAATACTTCAATGTTAACAATAGGTGTATTTGTATTGCAGGCTTCCCAAGTAAGAAAGATGAAATATCTGGTCATTGTTAGTCTGTGGACTGTCCCAAGCTTTAGCTGATGATTTGCATAGTCTTTGCCAACTTCTATTTGCTTCCACTTTAAAATTAATTACAATATTTAATTGTATTCTGTGTTACCTGAAATTATGGTTTGTACTAGAATTACACATGCTCTTTAAGAAGGATCAGATCAGTCTTACTGTGAATAATCTAAATTGTCCTGGCACATCCTCAAGCTAGCTCCTGCAGGGGCTGACTCAGGACACCTGGCCCTCTGTGGCCGCCCCTGTACTGTGCCTTCAGTAATCCTTCATTTTGGGACTCCCCAAACAAAAACTTTAACTCAAAATTCATAGATATAAAAGTGAATGTGTAGTCACAAGTTTTCTGCCTCAGGGGTTGCAAATTCAAAATATTTTACACTGAATACATTTACTAGTCTGAATAAAGTTTTCTCCCTTAGCTCTTTTGCTTAATTGGGACCTAGAGTTGCCATTGTTACAACTTTTTCAATTAAGTCTTCTTTTTGTCTGGTGTGTTAGCACGTGCCTGTAACTCCAGTGATTTTGGAGGGTGAGACAGAAGTATCATGGATTTGAGGATAAACTGGGCAATATAGACATTGTGTTAAAACTTTTAAAAAATAGGTTAAAGTTGTGGTTTAGTGATAGAATACTTACCTAGCATGTCAGGGCCCTGGGTTCAGGCACCAACCACACATACACACACACACACACACACACACACACACACATCTGATTTTCCTTCTCTTCTTCAAATTCACCATTCTATTCACTTTGTTTTTGTTTTGCATTGTTTCACTCTGTTATTTTATGTAGCCCTTGGCGTCAAAACCAGGGCCTTCTCACTGAACTCTACTCTCAGCCCACTGTTTATTTTCTTGAGGCAGGTTATTGCTGAGTCACTATTCTTTTTTTTTTCAGTACTGGGGATCGAACTCAGGCCCTTGTGCATCCAATGTTTGCATGGTACCACTTGAACTAAATCCCCAACCTGAATCACTGATTTTTGAGGCTGGGCTCAGATTTGTAATTCTGCTGCCTCAGTCTCCCAGAGTGCTAGAAGTATTGGCATGCACCAGCCAACTCAAGATAGACATTATAAGTTTCCTCTGTTTAACTTCTGAAGTCCGTCTATATATTTACATGACTCCTCTGGTGCATGTCCTTATCCATTCTCAAATAAGTAAAAATCTCTTTAATTGCCCCTGTAATTTAAGGTCTCTCTCTATTAACATAGCTTTGTCAGGACAGCAAGGTTATTTTTCCAGTACCTAGATAGATTAAGCTCTGTACTACCTTTGCTTAAGACAAACATTGTGTATGTCAGTAACCACTCTGATAGCTCCTCTTTTCCCACAAAATGAAATAAACTTTCTTTGCAATCGCTTAATCAACTTTTCTAGCTTCTCTTCACCATGGTCTCTCTTGTGCCACATTAGAAATCACACTGTGCCCTCTCCCAGGTCCACTCTACTATGACTGCTTTATATCCTTTTTCACGTCTACTGTCTCTACCTGGTGAAAGCCCAATTACTTCTGAAGACATAGGTAAAATTTTATATAAAAACTTTTCTGATCATTCTGTTATCATGGATCTCAAAATATTTTGCTTATGTATAAAGGGGGTGAGGAGGGGTGGGTGGGTAAGGATATGGGTTAAAAATGAGAATTAACTTGTGTCATATACTGGTACAAATTCCCCAGTGTTATACATGATTTTGATATGTCTATAAATTGTACCAATAAAGAATTCAATTTATAAAAAATATTTTGCTTATTCCTCTAAGTAGCAGGTGATTTATATTGAGTCATATGCTCACCTAGAATTTTTTTGTTGTGTAGGGATCAACCTCAGGCCTTGCCTGTGCTCACCAAGTGCCATGTCACTGAGGCACAACCTCAACCTTGGTCTTGAGTTTAACCATTTTTATATCATGAGTGCTTAGTATGTGCTCAAGGCATTTTCCTCAACCTAGATTACTGCAGTTAAATCAGAAGATTTTGATTTAAAGGAAATATAGATGCAGAATTGTCCGAGTTCAGGAATGGGTAGTATACATTAAAGTGTGTGTTTTGAGTAAGGCTTAATTCAGGGGTATTTATCCCAAGCCATAGGGTTTATTTTTATGTTCCTAGTGAAGTCAATTAAAACTCACACTCTTGATTTGTCTCATTTGGCTTTATCAAGCATTTATTTAGTAGATAGAGTTTATTGTGATTCTTCTATTCATAAAATAAAATTAATGACTAGTCCTCCGAAGACATTCTATAGGGTCCTTTTAGAGATTGGATTTCCACGAGGGGAAAAACAAAATCAAAAAGGAGTTTCTTTGTGCACTTTGTTAAAATAGCTCCATCTAAAATGTGTTACATTTATGAACAAAATTTTGCTTACAATTTGGGGCTAACACAAGCAACTACCCCATCAAATGCAAACAGTAATAGGACCACTCAGAAAACTCCCTCCCAACATGTTCTTCTTTGAATGACAGATAGGAAATGGAAAAAGGGTCCGATCATCTCTGAATATCTCAGGTGTGGTCACTCTCCCCGCAGTGCACACCTCTCAAGGAGAGCTCTGGCTCTTTCGGTGAAAGGGCTGGGTTAAGCTTTTTGT
This sequence comes from Thryonomys swinderianus, assembly GCA_004025085.1. NCBI lineage: Eukaryota > Metazoa > Chordata > Mammalia > Rodentia > Thryonomyidae > Thryonomys > Thryonomys swinderianus. The sequence continues at coordinate 11,848 of PVIC010008953.1, read as the reverse complement.
GACATTTATAGCACTGACACCAATCTCTTCCACCGACATGTACCACAGTGGAAAATCTTCCTCCAGTTTCACAATTGACACCGTCCAGTTTGGAAGAAGCCATCACCACTGCCATGTGACAGCTCTGAAGATAATACAAGTGCCTCACCATGTGGGTTGGAAAGAAATGATTTTACTCCAAATGCAATAACTCCCACTAATACAAATGCTTTGGGAGTGTTGCTAAATATTGCTAGAGATTCTTAAGGTGCTTTGGAAGAAGACGAATCATTTTAGTGATAATTTGTTTTGCTTCTCTTTCCCCTAACTCTGGCAATTCAAAAATATCATACAGGCACAAGCTGTGTTTTCAACTCTACCTGTTCTTCCTGGAGGATGTCCGCAGGGTTTTGCCTGCAGGGAGGTCACCAGGAGTCAATGCAAATCAGGCTGGTAGCCTCGGGTCCCCTCCAGGACCCTTACCGCACAGGCGATTTTAGAACAGCAACTGTGGAGAAAAAGCAGCACTCCCAGTGTGTTGAGACAAAATAAAATAAGGAGGTTATTATACTGTTTAACAGGAAGGTGAGATTTTCCTCTTGGTCTTTAACCCTTTGCTTCTGCCTGACAGAGCTGACGGCAGGTATCTACTGGGTCCTCCGGTGGCTCCTGTGGGTGAGATACAGGAAGGACAGTCCTGTCTTTGCCCTTCTGCCTCCCGTCAGACTTTTTTTTTTTTTTTTTTTTTTTTTTTGAGACAGGGTCTCGCTTTGTAGTTTGGGCTGGCTCTGAGCTCACTATATAGCCTAGGCAAGCTTCAAACTCAGCAATCCTCCTGTCTCTGCCTCCCAAGTGCTGGGATTACAGGCGTGAGCCACCACACCCGGCCCGTCAGACCTTTTAATACAAACTTAACATCCATTCTATTTAATAATCCGCTGTCCAAAAGACAAAAAGAAAGCATAAATATATGTCTGACTGCAATGAATTAGTTTCCTAACAGGTGAAGGAATCTTTGCCAAGATTCTGTAGCAATCTGGTCAATGTAGATAATGCAGCACATTAGATCAGAAACTGGCAGTTCAGGGTTCTCTGAATAGATATAGATCTGGCACTTGTGGGAGGCTTTGAAGAGGATGAAAGAAACCAATGAGGAGCCGGATGGTCCTTCCTGGTTTGATTTTAGCTGGTGCTTTTCCATCAGATCAGTGAAGCTTTTATTGCTGTTTGTATGCAACAATTGTATTCAGATATACAAAGCTAATAAGCCTTTGCTTACAAGTGGACTGTTGCCTAAAACATTATTAATTTTATCTGTAATTAACAAAAATAATTGAGAACCCTAGATTTGTTCATTCATTCATTCATTCATTTATTTTTTTCTGAGCAAAATTCCTGAATATTTCTCTAAGTAAAACTTATTGGAAAGGATTGCTAGTGAAACTTATGTTCTTGTTTCTGGGTGGCCAGTACCTTCCTGCTTGACTTTGAACAAGTTGTCTAATCTGTGGTTTACCATTTTACTTCTGTACTTAGAGTTGGGACCCTTGATCATTAATATTCCTTTTGGCTCTGGAACTGATGAGAGAGTCTTGAGGTCACAGGGCAAGAGATAGGGTGTGTGCAAGTTTCTCTTGGTCTCTCTTTCTCTCTTATAAAGTGTCATGTACTCATTCTGATGACCTTATCAATTTTCACATTTCCAAGGCCCTGCCTCTGATGGTCTGATGATGTTTCTGCTCTCCAGCCCTCACAGTGAGGATCAATCTCAATAAATGAACCTTTGGAGGAGGCACTCCAACCACATCTAAACCATAGATAGCATCAAGTTCTCCAAATAATTTCTATTAAAATTTACTTGTGTTTTCTGGATGGAAATCAATATCCAACTTGAATTGTTCGTGTTCCTACATGGTGGTTCACTTTCTTCTTTTCTCTGGGTTCTCTTTTCAAGGCTGAAGCTTGACTATAGCTTACACTAATGTCCATGAATAGCTCCTGGAATAATTAGGAGCAGTACTCTACAGGTACTTGAAACAAGTACTAGTTCCTTTTAGTCACTTCCTTTCCACTCTTCTTTATTTTTTCCCACTTTTCTCTCTGCCCTTCCTTATTCCTAGAAGTCCTGAAAACACTGTTCAGTAGGAAGTAGCGCCTCAGGGAGCAGGAAGGAGCTGTCTCCTCCTCTTGCATGAACAGATTGGAAGTGACTGAGACAGTTTAGCCCAGTGCTTGTAGCTGAGTTGGCAGTGAGCAAATGGAGTCCCTCCTTTAACCACAGCTCTGCCCACTTCTGTGGCTTTAAATCTCAATTTCACAAACCAGGTTCTTATAAGAAGATTGTAAGTGGATAGGACTGAAGTATCTTGCATGAGTCAGACACACTTGAGACTTTGAGATCTTTTCTGTGTCCATTAACTCACCCTGTCCTGGGTGTGTCTTGTTAAGTAGCCAGGTCTGCTTGGAGTTTTACAAATTCATGAAGACATAATCCAACTACAGTATGGCTCATAAAACACATTCAGAATTTCTCCTCCTGTCCTGAAAATTCCTTGCATTCAATGAAGTATAAGACACCTCAGGAGAGCTGGGCATTTACTCAAGTGCAGAGAGGAAGAGAGAAATTTTTGGATAATATTTCTCCTTGAATAAATTTATAGCTAATGGAGAATTCTAGGAATATATTATTTCTCTTTCCTCAGACTAGAGAATTTCTCCTTCTATAGTGAAGATGTAGGTTCTTCTAAGGCTCCTTAAGCAATTTAACTTGATACCAGTTTCATAAAATAATTACTCCCTTTTCTGTCCTCTGTTTCATTTCTGTTTTCCTGGGTTGGTGCTCAAATAATAAAATAGTTCTGTGTAAGCTTTAGTATGAGGCTGATCTTTCTGGATTTACTCAGACTAAGACATTGGTCAACATAGACAACATTCGGCACCATCTAGATTCCTTCCTGGTCAGTTGAATGGTGAATGTTCAGAGTGTTCCTTGTACGAAGAGATTAGGAAGGCTGAGGTGCTGCATGAGTTGAGTCCTTATTTGTTCTTGTAGGTCCACCATGAGTCACTTAAATTTAATACTGTGTAGCAGAGAGAAATGCATAAAGACAGAAAAGGTAGCACATGTAAGTTCACAAGGATTCCCTTTTCTTTTTCATAGATAACAGTTTTTCCCAAATGTGAAGGGCAAAAATATTGTTGCAATCAAATATGTTTTCCCAGATTTATTTTTGAAGAGATCCTTTAAAATGTTTCTAGTTATTTCTACAGATAGGTACTAGGAAAAGATTTTGGAAATAGAATGTTGCTGATGGAAAATGTTTTAAAATTAATGTTGGAAGAAAATTCTTATCTTTTGTCTGTGCAACACTTTCAACTTCACATTTGCCACTCTCATCTAAACAGATTTTTTCAGAGAAAACAGTAATGTAGTTATTCATGTATTCAGGACTTGCTGAGTGTCTACTATGTGGTAGGCACTGCTTTATGTGCTAGAAATTCAGCAATGAAAGAATAATTCAGGTCCCTTCTTTCATAGAGCTTATGTTCCAGATGGAAGGAGATGAGATGAAAGAAAAAGCAAGTAAGTGAGCAAGGTAATTTTTAGGTGATAATGCTGTGAAGACAGTGAGAGTGATGTCTGCTTTGGATGAGAAAATCTGATTTCCATTAGGCAGTTAGAAGAAATCTGTTTAGGGGAAGTGAGCACTGAATACTTCCTAGAATCTAGCAAAAGAAAAGCAAGTGCCCAGGCCCATTATGGGGGGAGAGTTTCAAAGCTTTGACATCTACTGGTCCCAGTGGCCTCTCCCTTAGTACCATACCTCATCACTTCCTGCTGAAGGTGGAAGGTCTGCCCTGCTGACATTGTACGGAGAGAAAAGAGTGAGACACCTACAGCATTGCTTGCTCCACTGCACTGCTGCTACGTGGGCAAGCTCAGTTGCCCACTGGGCAAGGCTAACATGAGGGGAGTGATTCATGTTTTGAAAAGTTCCTAAGGCTCTATGTTGTGTGTGGATTGCCTTGAGACAGACAAAGATGGGAAGAGACACAGGGAAAGAGGAGACTGTCAAGGTGAGAGACCGGTGGGCTTTAAAATGTCTAGAAAAATCATTGTACCATTTCAATCAATGCTTATTTCATGGTGATTTTTATGATTCATTGCAGATTTATTTGTACTTATGTGCAGATAATTGAATGTTTTGTGTGAAATTTATATGGGATGGAATTATTTCTTTGTTTCACACAAAAATTAAGGGATATGATTTTTTAAAGAATCAGAAATCAGATTGAAATGGGAGAATCAATGTGTTCCGTACCTCTCCTTCATTACTGCAAACTTTTTATAAGTGAAATTTACTATCAGTAAATAATAGTATAATCATTACAGAATAGGGTTAAATGTTTGGCCTTTAGAGTCCAGTAGCACAGATGTAAGTCCCAGTCTTTCTATTTAGTGACTTCCTAACATGCATTTAAATTAGTGAAAACTCACATCTCTTATCTTCTAAATGAGTATGTAAACACTTATCACAGGGCACTGAAAGAATTAATGAATACAGAAGCTATATTATTCTAGTTCTTCTTGAAAGTCACCACAGAATGAAAGTTTTTACTTCTAGGGAATTTTTTTCTGTGTATTGATATAAATAATTCTCTCAAAAGTAAGAAAAATTAAGGCTTTAGCCCACTAGGGGTTTAGCCTAGTGGTTCTGGTGCCTGCTTTGCAAGTGCAAGGTCCCAAATTCTATCCCGTAACAACAACAACAACAACAAACCTCCAAAAAGTAAGAAAGATAATCAAAATATTCTTTGGTTATGAATTTGCCCTTGTGATATATGCATATATAAACAAACAAATAGAAGAAGCCTCCTAATTTTATAAAGCACTGTGTATACTGGTAGAATTACAATCTGGAGAAACAAAACATAGGCATTTTTTACCTGTCTCAGTAGCATCCTACTGAGTAAGAAAGGTATAGTAAGAAAGGTATAGTGGACAAAATAAAAGTCAAATTCAACTGACTTTTTCAAATTGAACCACTTGATCTCAGTTAAAGAAGAATCTGAGGGCTGACATCTGTTGCTAGAATAACTCCATTGTTTCTAAACAATGCAGAACCTTTGCTATTTCTTTCTTACTGTCTCTGACTGGGCAGTGAGGACAGTTTTCTGTTTGCCACAGTTGATTGTTGGTCAAAACTGTGGGTTCATCTGTGTCCTGATCATCAGATTCTCTCTTGGTGAATGGAATTTAAAGAGAATGAACCTGATTTGTTCTCCTCTTAGTTGACTGAAAATTTCCCAAATATTTATTAAATATCTACCGTAAGCAAGGCATTTTTAGAAACACCCTAGGAGACAGTGAGTTACTAGATATAGTCTGTAAGATAGATCTTTTTGGCAGTCTCTTCAAAACCCATTATCTCCTTCTCAAGTTTGCTCAGATGTCTGTCTTCTTCCAGGAAGGCAGGTGCTCAAGCCAGGCTAGTCCTGTTTTAGCCTTGGCAAGGAAGAGGTTTTTAATTTTCAATTAACCAATTTGATGCTCCCCTTCCTTTGCCAGAGGGGCTCAGACATCAGCATGAGAAGTCGATCTTGTCCTTAGCTAGGGTGCTTCAAATTTCTTGAGAAGCATTTATTCATTCTCAAAAGTAGGGACAAAATGATGAGTAGTAATCCTAGTCACTTAGGAGGCCAAAGTAGGAGGATTATAGTTTCTAGGCCAGCCTACATAATTCAGTTGAACCTTGTTTCAAAATGAAAACCAGAAAAGGCTGGAGATATAGCTCAATGGTAGAGTGCTTGCTGAGCATTTGTAAGACTTGAGTCCAATCACTAGTTCCAAAAATAAGAAAAAAGTAGGAGCATAAAATGAATGTCCTTATCTTTCCCCTGGATATGTTCTTGCTTAAATGAAAAGTCCAAAACTAATGAGGACATTTTTGTGAACCTATGAGCGAAGTTCGAGGACAGAAACAAATCTCAGGCCAGTAGAGCAGAACCCTGACTTGAGTTGCTCTCTTAACCAACTCTGACATGGTGCTGTATCTATTTCCTGTATTGAGAAGGAAACGTTTTTGTGTGTAGAAACCAGTTGAATCAGGGTTTCCTGTTATTTACAGCTAGAGGTAAACTAAGTGAGAAAATCTGACATCTATAAAGAATTTATAAACTATAGACAGAGTGTGAGCAAGGTAGAAGTGTAATTCTGCAGTGCCCCATATAAGAAACAACTAAGTGCAAGTGAACTCCAGGAATGTATTAGATTATTCTGTGAAAATTATATTTTTTGCCTGTATCTATTTTGTTTTTTATATCATTCTGTTTGTAATTTACCTATGCCAATACGTTCTAATTTGCAGCATAATTTAGGAGTTTGTTTTGTTTCTGTAGCTCATATTCTTGAAAATATGTATTTCTGTTGCTGGTGTTTGTATGTACTCTTGGACTAGTAGGGACTTGGGAGTATTTGTTGACTGAGCAGACAAGTGATAAAACTTCCAGAGACCTGGCGTGGCTGTGGGGAGAAAGAAACCCTTCTCCACTGTTGGAGGGATTGCAGACTTGTGCAACCATTATGGAGATCCGTGTGGAGATTTCTCAGAAAACTAGGACTACGGGTCCCATTTGACCCTGCTATACCCCTGCTAGGAATATACCCAAAAGAATTTAAAAAATCATATTGGAAAGACAGATGTACACCCTTGTTCATAGCAACTCAGTTCATGATAGCTCAGTCTTGGAAACAACCCAAATGCCCATCAACTAGAGACTGGATAAAGAAGTTGTGTTTTTTTTTTTTTATAAAATGGAGTATTATTCTGCCATAAAGAATGACAAGATCAATTCATTTATGTGCAAATGGAGACACCTGGAGGATATACTAATAAGTGAAATCTATAGATCACAGATAGGCAAATATCGGATCTTCTCTTTGACATGAATGCCTGTAGATGTAAATGAGCTGTAGAAAGTATGACAGCTTTTATAGAGTGGGAAATTTCCATAGGAAATTTGGTGTGGGAATGTAATGAGGGGAGGGAATAAATATGATTCAGAAAGAAAATAAAAGCGTATGTATAAAGGGGGTGGGGAGGTGTGGGTGGGTAGGGATATGGGTAAAAATGAGAATTAACTTGCATCATATACTGGTACAAATTCCTCAATGTTATATGTGATTGTGAGATGTATATAAATTGTACCAGTAAAGAATTCAATTAAAAAAAAACTTCCAGAGATACTGAGGTCAGAGAGGACAGATGGCCCAACATTCCAAGCACAGTTGGAGTGAACAGGAAAAACATCACCGGAGAATTTGAAAAGTATCTTGATAGATTAAAGCACTTGATAAAGGAAGGCAGACTAAAGAATAAGTTCTAGGAAGAAGAGGGGTATTTAAAAAAATGTTGTGGATTTGTCTAGCTGTCCTGAAGGGTAGAAATAGAACTGAAAAATAGTGTGTTGTCCAACTGAGAATGATCTCAAATGGTAAAGTGAGGGGATTTTGATTCTCTAAAGACTTCTAGGGGAGCTAAATGTTGGAAGAAGAGCACTGAATTATTTAAAAAGTAATTTTATTGACATACACTGTAATCTGGTTTCTCCTACTTCTGCTTATGAATATAAGGACATCTTTTTAACTTTGGTTTATGACTAGGGGCCTTTCAGTTGCATACCCTGAACTTACTTGGTATACACTGTCTTGACCTATGTCTTTCCTGAATATATAATGTAGGTCATAAATATTCATGGGTATAGGATTCAATATAGCAAATTCAAGTCACCATGGCCTCTGAATTTGTTCCACCTTTTGCCTGTGTTCTTCTTTCCGCACAGCGTTGCTTTTACTGGATGTAACTGAACAGATTTCCCTTACTGACAGAACTAGCTCTGCTGCAGGATACCTGTAGCTCTATGTTGAGCAAAGAGAGATTTGCTGTCAATGGAATGCTAAAGGAAGAAAGCCTTGCTTTCACAAAACTGAAAAGAGCAGCAGTATTATAGAAGAAATGGTTAGTATGCGTTTCTGATGTTGCTGCTGAGTTTAATTATGGAATTAAAGAGAACAGGCGGTGTAGAGAGTGTGTCAAATGTGAACTTCTACACAGCGCAGGTCTTGTCGAATTGAATGATGTTAAAGTATGTTCAGTGATGGTTGGTAGGCTAAGCAGTGTAGTCTGGTCACATGCCCAAGAATACCTAGGCATAATCCCAAGAGAAGTTTGTAATCAAATGCAGCTTGTGGAGAGAGTTTCAGATCTTACATGATTTTCATAATGAATGTTTTGGATTATCACAGTATGTTTTCCTATGCTCATTTTCATCTAGATGGAAGAGGGTTTTCAAGAATCCATGCCTTATAAATTTTATTTCAGTTCCTTAAGGTACCCAGAATTTCCTTGCCAGAAGGATCCATGTAAAAATTAGAATCCATCTTGAAATTCAACTAAAGACTGCATCCCTAAGTTGTTTCAAAAAATTGAGAGCTGAACATATTGTAATCCTCAGAGCTGTCCCTAGACAGACAATATTGCAGAAGTTTTTGCCCATGTGTCTTTGTTTTGCAAATGAATATGCAACATTACATTAGAGCAACAAAAAATTAATCTTGGAATTGAAGAAGCTAACAAATGTTGAATTGAAAAACAAGTTAGTTAACCTTAGAAAAGAGAAAAGAAACTAGTAGCATGTTCATTAATGCCTCAAATTTTAAAGCAATTTTTCTATTGATGGTCAAGGGAAAGAGGAAAGAGAGAGACTGCATACAGTATTAAATGCTGTTTTAAATAAATATCTACTGTCATTCCTATAAATACCATATAACAAAGCTAAATTATTCAGTATTACTTAGGAATGTTTTCTTATAAAAGGCACCAGGCATGGAGCCAAATTCATTTCAGAACAATGAGGCAACAAAAAAATAAAATTGTTCCATTTACAGAAGCCATGGCTTAGAACACCTCTCTTTACTAGAACTGCTAGAGTTCTAGTGTGAAACCTGGGAGCATCTGTTTTTACCTTCTCAGGGAGATAGCACAATATCTTCTTCTTTAAAATGCTATTTGGAGCAATCTGTAGAAAAATGTATTGTATATCCTCTAGTAAATCTATTTTTGTCTCCTTAAATTGCATTTTCAATAATGTCTAGTCTCCTTCCTAATTATTTCAGACATTATAGTCACACCAATAAAACGGCATGACTTTGCATTTTCTATGAAGTTTAAAACCAGTGGGGTCTGAAAAGATACTTGAAAAGTCAAAGTAAAAATATTCCTTTAATTCCTGTGTTCCAACCAAATGTGTCTTTTTGGAAGGCATGATTCCAGAGAATCTGAGAAAGAGATCTTGAAAGTGATTGACTAATTGACAGATTTACTCTATAGTTTTGGAAAAGAAAAACTTTGCTTACCTTCTGTTTTGTAGCATTTGGTGGTGGAAGACAGAAGTGTTTGTTTGGAGTGACAGTCTCCGTCTTTTTCCACACTCTGTAAGTCACATCCGCTCTCACAGGATGTGTTCGCTGTCCCTTCCTTTTACTGTCTTTTGCTCGTCTAGTTTTTCTCACTCAGGCTTCCTTTGGAATTAGTATATCTCGCCCTGACATTTCAGATGGTGAAGTTTGCCACGGAATCTTTTGCTCTTATTTATCTCTGTAGTTCATTCAACTTTGCCAAGTGGTTTCACTCTGTTTGCCACTTTTGCTTTTTGTAGCATTCAATAAAAATATGTTTAGTAATAACTTTTGCATTTACTCAAATTGGAGATAGTAGATAGCGTTAGGATATTTTAACTGTCATCAATTTTGTTGATAATTATGGGAAAAATCCAAGTTTGGCTGTATAAACACAAGATATATCATTCGGTTCCTATTACATATATTGTTGAAAAGCTTGAATGTTTCCTATTCAGTATTATAAATGTATGAGGATCTAGTGAGGTGTAGTAATCAATCTCTTCAAATATACTGTGCTTGTGATTTAAAAAGAAGTCAACGATGAAGCAAGCCCACGACCGAATGTTTTATTACACAAAGGATACTTTACTAGATTCATTTCTTACCATGATTTACTGTTTTTTCTTGAATTATTTCATAATATTTTTAAAAACTCAGTTTGTTCAGTTTAAGTTGTATGCAGTCATGGATTTTTATATGTTTGTGAATGATTTGTAATCTCAAAAAATTTTTCAAATAAAATTCTTCTAAAATTTTCTTTTATAGACAAATATCTAGTATTTTTTTACATAAATTTTACTCAGAACAATTTTATTTATAAAATGTATTATTAATTCAGGATCTAAAGCTTTGATTCTGCTCTTTTTGTTTTCCTTTTTGAGTTGGCTAAAATACTAAATATCTGTGATGAATCTTTTTTATTAATAAATCTATAGATATTTAGATGTCTTTCTATTCTGACCTGTAAATAATAGCTTCTGATCAACTCTGTAAAAATTTGCTGACTGTTGGGCTGGAGATTTAGCTCAGTGGTTCCGGTGACTGCCTAGCAAGTGCAAGGTCCCTGGTTCAATCCATGGAAACCACATACAACAATACTCACCAGCAATTAGTACCACAAACCACAGTACTGGGCATGGTAGCCCACACCTGTAATCTCAGCACTCAGGAGGCAGAGGCAGGAGGATTGCTGAGTTTGAGGCTTGCCTGGACTACATAGTGAGCTCAGGGCTGGCCTGAATTACAAAGCGAGACCCTGTCTCAAAAAAAAAAAAAGATGACTGTTAATGGGATTTTCATTTTTAAATGTGAACTCAAGTTTATAATTTTAGACTTTTCAGAAATAACACAAAAACTAAAAGGCAATGGATAACTGACTTAGAGTGCCTTTGGAGAATTTCTAATTAAAAGTCTATATTTAGCCATGCTGTCTATTAGAAGAAAGTAAACCATATTTGGCACTATTTACATTGTCCAATAACACATTTATTTGTTCAATAAGCTATTTGTGAATGTACTCCACTGAAATAAAAGTAAGAAAGACTCGATGTTTGAGAGAAGAAAGATCCAACAGGAAGAGTAGCAGAGAAAAGACCTGAGAGTCAGTACTGTGCCTTCCTTGGCCTGGGGAAGCAGCTCAAAAGAAGTAGAGTCTCCAAGACTCAGGCAAGTGAAAGTGATGGACTGCTCAACATCTTGTTCCGCTAGAAAGGAGGTTTGTGGACTGAAACTGGAACAATCTGAAGGTGAATTAATGGAAAATGTAAAGAGAATCTTGAATAAATCTAAAAATATGTAAAAATTATAGAAAAAGAAACTGATCACAGGTATCATCTTACTGTCCTAATAATATATACTTTGAATTTTAATACAGATAATTGACAATATAAATATTTGTGATGCTGATGGGATGTGGTGGGATCAGTCTGAGTTTTAGGGGTGGGGTTTTGAGAAAAGAGAATGCTAAGAGCTCAAATTCAAGAAGTAACATCATAATCTTATTAATTAGAGATACAGTGAATTGTGCCAAAATAATCAGCTCAATGAATAAAAGAATGTTATTAGGTGCATTGTGGTATTTACCAATATACAGAGATAAAAATTGTAGCTTTGGGAGATAAAATATCAGAGTAGAGACTGGAAATGCTAATTTTCAAACTAAGACTTGTGAAACCATTTGGCTATTCTCAACCTTTTAAAGTTTTATTAATACATATAAAAATTAATGAATTTGTTAAAATGCTGTAGGTTTTTAAAAAATTTAAACTAAGTAAAAATAAAAATACTAATCAAAACAAATCAAAACAAAACTGAGTAACTAAAACACAAACCTAGAAGTTATTCTTAAAGCCCATGGATAAGGCCATGACTATTAATCAGACAACACATGTATACCTGAACTAGTTGAAA